>CAXIVR010000005.1:70696245-70940682 GCA_964035755.1 Teleogryllus oceanicus | reverse complement strand
AAAAAAATCATACTAGTTTTTGGGTTCTCTTTCCCCTTTTTGCCTTTTTTCCTTATGAATTTCTGTCTGTTTCACGGTACTTAACCCCCAAAAATCATTGTCCCAATTAAAACTCATCTATTTTGGGGAAAATTTTTAAAAATTTTAAAATTTTTTACTTAGAAAAACCCCGGGGAAAACTTTAAAAGGGAAAAATTTTTTTTATACCCTAAATATTCAGGAAGGGGATTGGTCTTCTAAAAATGGGGCAATTTATTTAGTCTGAAACGGAGTCCATACCCCTTTGCAGTCAGAAAGAATACAACAAATTTTTAAATTCAAATTTGGGTTTTCCCCCTTTGTCTTTTTTTATCTGTATAACTACTTAAGTGTGAAAATTAATTGTTGAGTGCAGATGTGGAAGTGAAGCTCACCATCTTCGTTTGGTATTAGGAAGTTTTAAATCAAAAATATATAATTAAAATGAACCGAAAAAGTTGTTGGGAAAAAAAAATTCAAATATTTCATTAAAAAATTAATTATTAAAACCTTTTAAATTAAAAACTCCGGAAAATTTTGTTCTTACCGGGTTTGGGGGTTTTTGAAAAGTGTGGGGAAAAAATTTTTAAAGGGCAGACCCCAGCCCAAACCCTGGGTTGGGTTTGGTTAAATTTTGGGTTGATTTGGGTAAATATTTGGTTAAAAAACGTGTTTTTAAAAGGTTTTTTGGTCAAACATTAAAAAAGGATTCTGTTTTGTTTTAAAATTCACCACCCCCCTTCCCCAAAGATTTCTTCCCCTTTTTTTTTCCCAAGATTCGCTTAGAACTTTAAACTTTCTTTTTGCCCTTTTGGGGAAAACTATGATTTATTGTTTTTTTTTTCCCTTTTTTTTTGGGGATTAGGGGACGGAATGTGATGTTTTTTTTTCCCAAAAATTTTCCATTTTTTAACTTAAAATCTCAAATTTTTTTTTCCCCCCCGCAACCTCAAATTTTTCCCCAAAAATAAAGCCCTTTGATCAAATTAAAGTTTTGGGTTTTTTTAAAACAAAAAGGACCGCCCCCCGATTGAAAAAAATTATTAAATTTCTTTAACATTTTAAAAAATTCTTTTCCCAATTTTGTTTAATTAGAAATTTCGACTTCGAGCGTAGCGCGGGTATTGGTCATTACATTTTCCCTTTCCCCGGTTTGAAATCCTTTGAGCTTCAAACTTTCAAATTTAAATTTTACAAAATAAATTTCCAAAACCTAAAAAAACCCAAACGGGAACTCGCTTTGGGGCGGGGGCCCAAAAGGGGCCCCAGGACCCTGGGTTGGGATGGGGCCACCCCTTTACCGGCGCTGGCGGAGCCGTGACGGGTCCCTCCGGGGGGCCCCTATTGGGTTCCGGGTAATCGGTTCCCCGCGGGGGTGGGGAAAGGGGTGATGGCGGGTGAAGACTAAAGGGGGCAAATATGGGGAAAGGGGAAGGGGTTTTCCCAGTCTGCGTTAAAATGTTCTAAAGTTGGGTGAATGGAAGGGAATTATGTATTTTTAATTGTAGCATAAATTTAATTGCCTGTTTTTTGTTTCAGAAACATTTTTGGGTTTATCTTGCCCAATCAGGCCCATTGACGGAGTTTTGACCAATTAAAATATTCGGGAAAACTACGGACTGGTAGAAGATGTTTTAAATAAAACCCAATGCCCAAATTTTCATTTGTTTTTTTTTTCCATTAAAATTCCCAAAGTTCTAAAAGGGTTTAAAAAAAACTGAAGGGATTGGAGTTTGATCATGTTAAGGGGTTAAATTACTTTCGTAATTTAAAGTATGTCTTATTGTAAACATACATTAATAATCTATGGGGGTTTAATCTAAAAAAAAATTTTGGAAAAATTCTCTTTTGGACTTCCCAAATGTAAAAAAATCATAACGGGGTTGAATATCCAGGGTTAAAAAATCCCCCCTTTCCCCTTCTGCTTTTTTTTTCCCCTTTTTTTCCCCTAAAAGGGGCATTTTTTATTTTTAACTAAAATAACCCTAAAAAATTCGGATTTTAAAACTTGCCTCTCGACCGGGGAAAACCCTCCCCTCTTTTATCCGGGTTTCCCCCAAATTTACTAACCCTCTGAAACAGCCAATAGGTTTCAAATTTGGAGTTTCTAGTTATTTAATTACAAATATTACCACCGAGAAGTGGACTATATTTACTGCGTTGAACATATTTTCAACGTATTTGTTTTATAAGTGAAGAAAATTGAGTTTTAAAATAAAAGTATATTCATTACTTAGTGTTATAGAGAATCCCCTGTCGGGGTTTGTAAAGCTTGGGGGAAAAAAATCGATGGGTTTTTTTAAAACTCAGAAACGTTCCCCAAACAAGTTCTAAATTTTTGTTGAGATATTCGTATTTAACCATTTTTTCCCCTGAAACTGATGCTCTCTGATGGAACTTTTCCCCTTCGGCAAGTCCAAAAACATTGAAAAAAAAAGGGCCGAAAAAAAAAAGGCGTTTCCCCAAGAATCAAATCCCAAATCAAAAAATTTCTTCAAAACAAAATAACTACGGGAATTTCCCCCCCTTGGGGGAAAAGGGGGGGTCTTCCAAATGTGTTTTGAAAGGAAAAAACAACGGGGGGTTAAAACTTTAACAAAGGTTGGAAAGGGTTAAAAAAAGGCGTTGATTTCAACAAAAATGTTTTTTAAAAAGGGGGGTTCTTAAGTTTTTTAAAATCTGTTTGACAGTTTTTGGGAACCCAAAAGTAGAGTTCAAAAAAACGAAATTTTTTTTAATACATAAAAGGGGTTAAACTTCAAAATTCCCAAACCTTGTTTTTTCGGGAAAGAACACCGGGAAGCTAGCAATTTTTTCCGTTCGGGTAAAGGACCAAGTTCCCCCTTTCCCCAAACCCGGGGGTTTTCCTCATGGGGGCTGCTTTTGTAATTATCAGGCCTTTTCCCAAAACTGGGTAATTTGGTTTACAAAAAAAAAACCCAAAAAAACTTTTTTTAGAAAACCAACATTTTCCCAAACTATTTTCTTTTTATTCCCTTCATTTTTTTCCTTTTTAGTTTTTAACCTTTTGCACAGATGATCTGCCGCCCGGGTTAAACCTTTGGCCGGGTTCGGTTAAAATGTGGTTTGGGAAATTTGTTCTCCTCCTTGGTTTTGACTGAGATGTGAGGGCGTGCGATGTCGTGAATGAGGAATTTGCCAGGGGGACCCCTTTCCCGCAGCTCTCTTCTGGATCCCGTCTCAGATTGGGTTGCTTTTCCCTTTCACTTCCCGCTGTAACCCCCAGTACGGGCCACGGGCCCGCGCGATCTGTTTTTCCTTTCCCAAACCCCCCCTTAAAAAACACACACACACACACCACACACACACACACCAAACATTTCCCCCCTCCACCTATTCCAGGGACCGATCGGGAAAAAAAACATCCCCGGGTGGGGGGGGTTTGTTTGGGGGGAGTCCGGGTTGAAAACTAGCCGACGGGAAGGGCGGCCCGGAAACCCCTACGGGGAAATTCCCGCCATTTCCCCGAAAAACCGGGCCCCACACTAATGGTAATAATGGCCAAAACGGGTTTGGGGGAAACACAAAACATCAATCAATCAATCAATCAATCAATCTCAATCAATCAATCAATCCCTTTAACTCACGGTCAAATCCAAAATGAAAAAAGACCTTTTTTTCCCAAAAAAATGTCACTTTTTTCAAATTTGTTAAAATTAAAAATTTTTTTGGGAAAAGAAAAGGGGCCCCCTGCTTTCTTTTTTAATCTTGTTTTTTGTAAAAGGGATCCCCCCTTCTGTCACCCTTAAAAGTAAAACAAATGATTTCCCCGCCTATCACCCCACAAAATTCGTGCACTGCGCTATCTTTTTTTTTGTGCTGATAGTAGTCGGTATTTAAAACCATTAGGCGTTTTCCCCGTTCCAGTTTCCATTTGAGTCTGTCCCAATCTTCTGCAGTTAATCCTCAGCTATCGCCTTCTCCCTTCTTCCCCATTTCTTTGGGTTTTTTTTTTGTTGATTTGGTTTCCCCAAATTTCCCGGCCCAAAGGGCCCCCGTTCTTTCCCCTTTTTTAAGTGACCCCTCCCTTTGGGTCTTTTCATTTAAAACGGGATCAATATTCCTTCCCCCATCTAATTTTTTCTCATTTTTTCCTTTCTTATTTCCCCCCTTCAAACCCCAACTTACTTCCCCCACTTTTCCCAAACAGTCCCTTTTCCCCCCTCTCGCACAAAAATTTCCAAAAATCAAGCTGTTTTGGGGACATCTATACCAAAATCAACAACATTTTTGGGTTTGGGTTGGATTAAAGGGAATACCCATCATTCGAAGGGTTTTTTGGTTTTAAACGGTCGGCGGTAAAAAGGGATAATTCTTTCCTTTTTGCAATTTTTGAAAAAATTTGACGGAATTTTTTGTGGGTTAATCCTTCATTATTTTCCGGGTCTGGTTTTTAGTGGTTTTTAGATGGATTTTTTGAAAAAAAACCCCACCGCGCCTTTTTTTTAACTGGGGGAAAACCCATAATTTGTGCCCTTGGGAAACTCTCTCACATATTAAAAAACAACTTACAATAACCAAAAAAAAACCCAACAACTTCCCCAAAAATTTGGAAACGGGGCTGCATGCATAAACTTTATTCCCCCCGGGGGGGAAAAATTTGAATGGAAAAGTTTTGGGGCTCCCGTTTTTGGCGAAAACGGGGGGAAAAATAAGAAAGGTGCTGAAGTACTTTTTTCTTCCTTTTTTTTCCCCTTCGGGTTGGGGAAAATTCCCCGTTCCGGCTTCATTCACCCTCTCTTGTGGACGACCAAAAGTCCCTTCTTCCGTGGTCTGTCAGAAAGGCATGTCGGGGATCCTTTTGTAAAATATTCTTTTCCCCAAAATTTCTTACCCCCTAATCTATATTCATTTACTTTTTTATTGTTTGTATGTTTGGGTCGTTTTTAATTTCGTTTTTTTTTTGTCCCTTAGGGGGCGGGGTTTTACTCTCCGGGGAAATTTTATTTCCGATTTCCTTCATTTTTTCTTCTTTTCCCTAATGTCCATGATTAACACCCCTAAAGCAGTTGTGGTACTGCCATGGTTTTTAAAATTTTAAAAGTCTTTTCTATCTTATGGGGATTTTTTTATTTTTCCCACATGTGTTGGAAACGTTGTAATTTTTTTTTCATATATTACTGTAGTCGTATGTGATATCACAGCCCAAATAATTAAAATGTTTCACTTACTCCAATTTTTGTCTTCTATTATTATTTTAGTTCTGATAGGATCTTCCCCTTTTAATGCCATCACTTTGGGTTTTAGGAGACAATATGGTTTTTCATATTCTTTGGCTGGGACAAAAATTTTGCAGACTTATTTCGTTTTTCTTCTATAATTTTTATGATCACCAGCATATAGAAATGATTGTAAGAGGTGTTTAATTTTTACAAATCTTGGTTTATTTAAACTTTTTTCCCTTCTCTTAGAATGTTGTCCCAAAATAAATATTAAACAATGTGGGGGGGCAAGCTCACCCTTGTTTCATTGTTTCCTTCTCTCTTCTAAAATTTTTTTTTTTAACCGGGAAATTTACTTTTTTTTTGTTATGGGGGTTTCTATCAAATGGGGAAAAGCCCCAGGAAATTTTGAATAAGTTCACATTCTCTATCAAAGCATTCCCTTTAAAAGCTATGTGGGTTCTAAAAATTTAACTCTCTCTCTTTTCTATTTTAAATTTATTATAAACACATTATCTGTACATGATCTTCCTTGCCTTAAAAAACCTTTTTTTTTCCCAAAAAGAGTGAATCTGGATTTTTGGAGCCCCTTTATTTATTATTTTTTTTGTAAAAATTTATAAGCGTTGATCAACAAAAAATTCCTCTGTAATTTTGTGCTTAAATTTTTTTCCTTTTTTAAAAAAAAAATTTCTTTTCTTTCTTCCGCCCTAGGTATTCGTCATTTTTTGCCAAAAAATTAAATTCAAATCTATTTCTTAATTCTTCCCCCCTCCCTGGGTTTTTGCCAAAACCCAAAGGGCCCTTTTAAAAAATGGGGGAATCATTTCGGGGGAAATAAAAATACCTCCTCTCGAACTCTCTTTTTTCCCATCAATCCCACCCCAATTTCCCCTTTTTCCTTGGGCTGTTCCATCCCAAACTCATTTCCCGACGGAAAACCCCTTTTTTCACCGGGTTTTCCCTTCAACCAGAACCCTCCTGGGCTCGGCATGGGCCCCAAGAAGATCCCGGGAATTGGAACTCCGGCGTCACCCCGGGCGGGGGCCGTTATGCTTGTAAGTTCTGGACTTGTTTCGTTCTTGGTGGAATCTTCGAGACTTTCAATCTCAAGATCGTACTGCTATCGATTTAAATATGAATGGAGCTGGTAGATCTTTGGTTCTTCAAGATTTTAAAATCCCGACCTAATATGTAAAATGTGAGTCATTCAAATAGTTGAAAAGAAATGTTAGATTTGACTCTTACTGGTATGAAGCAATCGTGTTATTAGAGGAAAAATAACATAAATATAATACTTTTCTCAATGCCGAACACTCTATATTATGTACAGCAGAACCGGCTAAAACTAAAGACTATAATCTTATTCCAGAATCTTACGCAATAATGATCATCGTTTTAATGAGTATTGTTGAAAGAGCATTACTCCGTCTCACGAAACTTTATTCGACGATAAACAGAATAGATGATGCAGAAGAGATAACAAAGTGATGGATGTGATTAATACTTTTTCAATATTCCAACAAAAATCAAATTCTTAACTAATAATATTGTTTTGGCATCTCATATTTCTCTCAGAATGTCATAGTCCACTGGTAATTTTTGTTATCCTTTTCTAAACAAACTTTTTTTCAAAATAAATTTCAAATATTAATTAAAAATATTAATTTCAAATATTAATTAAATATAAAACCGAACAAGTCTGGAATAATTTTCATTTATGTTAAATCGAAGACCAAATTTTTATTTTATTAATAAACACTACCCCCAAACACATACAGCCCCTATAAAATATCATCATGTTATCACTACTCACGTCCATCGTAAGATGTTTTGTCCTTCTGAAAAATTCCCGAATTGGTGCAACATCTATTACTGGAACCGACAGAGAATTAACCTATTTACTCAGATAATTATTGTGCTGGAAGTGATCAACGCCTTTTTTAGTTTGGCTGTGCAATGTAAAGTTATCTTGAGGACATATTGTTGCTTTTCACGAAAGTTAATTTAGAGGAATTTTATTGCTTTGTGATATCGTCTGAGAACGACCATAAAATGAGTCATTACGCGCAAATGCAGGGGAAAGTCGGAAAGGTCTCCTCTATTAGGTTCAAGGATACCAGAATAGCGAAGTCCATAAACCTTATTAGTATAATAGAACTTAAAATGGATATTGGATTCTGTAGTTGGCATTGTTTTCTATAGCTGTTTTAACACCAATATCTTTTTATACTTTTTTGGCCATTTACCAGGTTTACTAATTTAACAGACATAATATGTTTTCTACATCCTTCGGGCATATGTTGATTTCAAGAAACACGGAAAGATTTAGAAAGATTATGCTGGAAACTTGAAAAGATAAATAATCGCATTAGTCGTAGTTCAAGCAAACAATCCTTCCAACAACGAAATTTTTTTGTGTCTTTCTTAAAGTTCTTATTTTATCAGAAAATACATTGGTATAATTCTATTACGGCAATGATACTAAGTAAATAGCATTAAATTTAACTTGCCATATCGATATTATTTTGCAATATTAAATTCTATAGCACACACAGACGATTTTCTGTTTCATGTTCTTAAAGTTCCTGAACCATTGCGTGTTTGGCTGTATTAAACAGCTGGGAAAAGACAAATATTGGACCGGGCGTGGGGGCAGCGAATCCACGTTTTCAACGTGGAATCAAGATAAGCCGAGGACGTGCAACAGCAATAACGTCCGAGGAAAAGTCTGCAGAGGGCAACGTCAGCTAAACGGAAGCGCTTCGGCGAACTGAGGGAAAAAAGGGGATTGAGGTAGAACGACTCAAGTTGTTGTTGTAGTACCTAAAGTAGTTAGAAACACAACATACACAAAATCACAAAATAAAAGAGATTATGTGATTTGCCTCGCCAGGGACCAATGATGTTGAAATAAACTGAATATATTTTAATGATTTAGTTGATGTTATTCCAACGTAATCCGTTCCGAATTTGTATAGATGGGCGCCAGGAAAAGATTACGCTAATACTAGTCAACCTTCAACTCTGATTATAAATAAATTAGTGTCCGGCTACCTGGGTTTCATAGAAATAATCACTATTGTCTGCTAATAGATGATTATCCGATCTTTCATCTATACAGAGTGGTCGAGGAATCTGAAAAGCAAATATATTTCTATCTTGCTACGTCGTTATTAGAATTGGCTCAATTAGAATCATGTATTCATTTCACAAAACATGGAAATTTATTAAACGATTTTGGTACTTATTAATTCTATACAATATAAAAAAACTTTGATCATAACCTGTTCCAACCTTATAATGTAATATTCGTCTTCGCGCGCTCTTGGATGACGGTACCGTCTTCATTCTTCTCCGACGTCGCTGTCCTCAGGTCCAGATACCATCTTCTTTCTTCTTTTCTTGCAGAAGCACACTTCAATCACCGTTCATCACTGCTTCGAAAGTTATAAAGTCAATTCGTTGCAATTTACGAATTCAAGTTCATTCCACGCGTATGCTGAATACTCAACGATCAACAAACTATCTGCTGTAGCATTCCAGTCCAAGTTACTAATAAATTCCTAAGCCCTCAATGTCCTTCGAACTCATTCACTGAAATATTTAATCTTACCGTCCACATAGCATTCAATTAAGTTCTACCAATATCTACCCAGTAAATGCTAACCAGTTCCCAAAAAAACTCCTAACATTATTTGTCCACGGTCCGTTCAACACCACGGCATCAGTCAGAATGAATGCCTATCATATTCTTTCAACCCTTCAAAACTCGCTTCATCTTTTAGATTGTTTTTTTACTGACAAGATCTATGTACTTCCGTGCCTAGTCAATCCCTAAATTTCTCACAAAATGAACTAGCCGTCTCCGCGATTGGCACTGCATGAAGATTGTTGATCTTGACGACGGCTCGCTTGCTGTTGCTATGCTGGCATATTCACCTATATTTATCCCTACAATTTACGTTGTTTATAATAAATATTGTAATATTATGTCTCACATATTGGTATGTCACAATGTACTCGTATGATTACGACGTTGATTGTATTAGAGCAATACAATCAACAACATTTTAAATAATTGAAGACTAGCGTACCATATTCCTATTTTCCCATTTCAATATTAACCTCAAATATATCTTTTTCTTCAAGACTTTATCCTCCGTCACTTGTTCTATGTCTCCTTGTACTAACTGATAACAATAAAATATACATTTTTTCAAGACAAACAATCCTTGTTTAATATTATTATCGCGCAAAGATGAACACCAGTGTAATTCAATCGCAAAGAGTCTCAAGTAATTAGATTAATTTCACAAAGAGTTACAGATTCTACAGGCTCTGAACAGGTGGGGTAGAATCGACAATCGTCGAACCAGAAAAAATGTAATAGAATGTTCAAGATCTCATCCTGGAGATTAAGATGTGAGGAACGTTTCTTTGTGGCCAATGGCCTCAAAATTTGAGTTTTTAAGGCTCTAATACGATTCGTTCAGGAATTATTAAACGATGTACGTTAAAAAATGCGACCGAGTGATGCAGGTTGCATTTTACATGAATATTTAGATACGTTTTTTTTAAAAACAAATCCTTTATATTTTTGAACTCAAAGTGCAATTTATCATGTCTACATGAAATCCTCTTTATTTGGAGACCTCATTTGTAAAGTTTGGTTGCGTGTGAAAGCCGCGAAATACTACTGAAATAATATAGGAGACTATAGTAAATAGTTTCACCGGATGTAATATGAATCTTTCATGGAAAAAATGTATAATAAGATCAGGAGAATATCCAAATGACCCATTCATACTGTCAATCGTGGTTATTATCTTGTAATATGTACACGACTCTTTTGATATATGAATGGATGAATCATAGAACCGCCGGTAGGAAGTAGGAAGTCAAGCTTCCTAGATTCCTGAATCTTAAAGTATGAATTTACTATTTTAAGATATTTGATGAAGTTTATACTGGAGCGCTAGCACTAGTTTTGTAATAATATGAACACTGCATCAATACTAGTTAAACTCTCAGACAGTAAAGGAATGAAATCAAGAATCTTATAGTGTCTGAATTGAGAAATGTAGTGATTCTCATGTAGAATATGTCTCTAATACAAGTTTTTCTTTTCTATAGGTCTTAATACTAGTATATGGATTAAAAGCCAGTGGATATGGTATATGGTTAAAAAATTTTTTTAGTCTACATCAAATAATTTTTTGTTAAATTTTCTAATTTTTGTGTTTGCGTATATTATTTGATAAATGCAAATCTAATGGTTAGCAGCAGAATTTTAAAGGAACTAAAATGCACGTTTTTATTGCGTAGTTACAATATAGAGTCCGAAAACCGCTCCAATTTCCCAAATAAATAAATAAATAAACAAACAAATGATCAGAAAAGAGCATTTTTTGAGTTTAAAAGTTAATAAAGGGTAAAGTGTTATTTACGAAAAAAGCAGTTTATCTTAAATATTGTTTCATGTTATATTTTTCAGTTCAATTGTTTCACATTATTTGTAAATTTTCGTTATAATCCCGTACGTCTTGTCCAATAATTGATAGAGAAGGTGGCCCACCCTGACCCCTGGGATAATACTCATCACGTTGTTGCATGGCAGATTGCCTATATCGTTGGCGCCAGACCGCATGATCTCTCTAAGCAGACAGGTTTCAAGACAAAAAAAAATTCTATTGAGATTGTTCAAACTTAACTCATATTAGGGTACTTGGGTTTACGTTACTTAGGTATAAATTGTCACTATTCTCTCAGTCCACTTTTCTGAATGTCTGTAATTGCCTCAGATCCGGATTTAGACGATTAAGTTGTATACTACGAGTATTTAGCATATAGTCAGTCACATTAAGGCGTCCTAGAACCATGTATCCGAAAAATCCTTAATACATGAATATATGAATTCAATACATTTTAGTTTTCTGGCTTCGAGTACCATAACCGCATTTCAGGGTTTAACGGATTTGTAAGCTTAACTTTTTTGTTCTGAGAGGTGAATACATTTTTAAATAAAAAATATTATAAATAATTAACAACGTGAAAATCAAACAAAGGTCGAAAAGTTTTCCAAGATGGCATATACACGTCGGCAATTCAAAATATATAATGAAATATTGGCAAATTTATTTAATTTTTAAAAACATAAACAGGAAACTAAATTCTGCCGTATAATATTATTTTCTTCAACCCCAAGATGTTTGTACAAGTGTGGAACTAAATCAAGAAAAAGTTTTTGCAATTACATATAGTTTCAGTTATGCTGCAGAAAAACTATTCTTCGGATAAAACATGTTTATAAGCACAGGAAATTCAATAGAGTTGCTGTAAAATGCTATTAGCAGGACATTTCGGTAGATTTGTAGTTTAAGGGCGCGATTCTGCTTTGAAGTTTTGTGGGGTGGGGTTACAAAGACAGCAATCGCTCGTGCACAGTGGGCGAAGGACGGGTGTGCGTATGCCCAGCAATCGCACACATCGAAAGTCGAGATCGGTCACTGTAGAAGAAACTAAATGGAGAACTCTATTGATTATAAACAATTATTAATCCGGGAATTTGATTTCGACCTGTCACTTTGGATGGGTCATCCCTAGTAAGTAATGTTGTGACAAATGCAAGGTCAAAACGTCACAGAATTAGAAGATAAAACCAAAAAAAGGAAGTGTTAGAGAGCAATGGATTCCTGCGTTATTTAATGTTTTAGAAACATTTTATAACAATTTGTGAAAACCTTCGTCTCCGTTCCGGTTATGAAACAACATAGGTTTGCTGTTAGCTCAGCCTGCACCTCAGACATTGTACGTCGCTTCGCTTGGAGTGGAGGTGGCGGTTTTGACAGCGCGGGCGGTGGGGATGTCACCACACACTCAGCGGTCGTCACGTGCGGCAGACAGCCTGGCGGAGGCCGTTCTGGTTTCCTCCGCTGCGCCACTTGTCGCCGAAACTGCTGCCATCACCGCTGCCACCGCCATCGCCGCCACCGCCATCGCCGCCACCGCCATCGCCGCCACCGCCATCGCCGCCAACTCCGTCGTCACCGCAGCATCGTCGCCACCGCCACCGCAGCCGCCACCGCCGCTAAAGCCACCATCACCGCCTCCGCCACCTCCTTAGCCACCTCGGCCATCCAGGTCGGCATAATAATAAAAAAGTAATAAATTCAATAACATTTTAAGATTGATTTTACATCAAGGATATTGCCAAATGTGAAAGAATTGAAGTTCGAGAATCAAAACATGAAAGAAGTATAAAGTAAAGTTTTACTCAATTTCAACCCACATATTCAAGTGAACCAAGGAATTATTGATTTGCGCCAAGAGAATAAAAAGAACGTTCCAAAAGTTAAACTTTTTGCGATAAAGTTTGGTATTTTCGGGAACGTTACGGGGTACGGTGACCTCATTTCCCTTCTGTCAAATTCTTTGCTTTTTAATGAACATCGGATAACACAGATCTGTTAAAAAATAAAACGTTTTGGAACAGTTATGCTTCCCCTTGTCACAGAGGAAATTCCCCTTTGTAGCGCCCTGGTTCGCCCGGGCCGGGCCCCCCCCACCGGGGCCCGGGACGCTTGGGGAAACCCCTCGCCGGATGCTGTGGGGGTGGAAGGACGGCCTCGCCGCGCCGGTAAAAACCGTAGAACCCAGGCGGGAAAATTTCCCCGGGGAGGCGGATGCGGGCGGATGGGGTTTTTGGGCCCCCGGGAAAGGGCTGGGCCAAACCCCATGACCCCCCTGCGGGGGTGGGGCGGAAGGAATATAAGGCCGACCGACAGGCCCTTGGGGGATACGCTGGTGTCGAGACAAGGTATCCCCATCTTCTCCTATCTTCTCAAATCGGTTTGGCGACCCATGACGGTATAGTTAGGGACCTTGTCCCGACAGCTTCGCACCCCCTTTGTTTTTGCGTTTTCAACAGTGGTTCTGGGCGACCTGGAGGGTCGGGGGGTTTGGGGCCCGAGAACGAAAGGTTCCCAAAGGGGGGTTATTTTTTTTGTATTGTAATCTTTAAACGAAAATTCTGAAATTTTTTAAAATATCAATCGGGTCGTCTTGTTTTTTCCTGGCCCAAAAAAGGGCCTTTTTTTTCAAAAACTGGTGCAGCGGTTTCGCTCCGTCGGGGCCCGCATCTTTCCCTATTTTCTTTTCTAAAACTGGGGGCGCGGTTATCGTAAACCCCGTGGGGGCCCCCATCATTCCTGCCATTTTTTTTCAAAAGGGTGGCGCGGTTTAAAAACTACGTCGGGCGCCCTCATTCCCCCACAAAATGGTGGAGGGTTTTTGCTCCGTCGGGGCCCGCAATTCCTGCCTTTTTCTTTTCAAAACGGGTGGGGGGTTACTGTCTGGGGGCCCCTAAAAAAACGGTGGGGGGTTAAAAAACTCGCGGCGCCATTTTTTTTCAAAAAAGGAGCGGGTCGGCTCACGTCGGGGCGCGCCACTCCATTTTTTCTAAAACTGGGGGGGGTTTGCTCCGTGGGGTGCCCCCCCCTTTTTTTTTTAAAAACTGGTGGCGGGGTTATCTAAATTCCCCCGGGTGCCCGCCAATTTTTAAAATTTGTTCAATTTTCATTTTTTAGCTACACCTGGTTGTCCAATTCGTTATTTTTTTGGTTAAATAAAACTCCTTTTCAATGGGCAGGGGAAGCGTTTCGTTCGAACGCGGGAACGAAGTCGCCGTCGCGGGGACATCGGGGGCATCGAGTCATCGGGCGCGCTGTTAATCGAACAACGCGAAAGGGCGTGTCGCGTTAAACGTGCCCGCGTCAAATGGGCCCCGGCCCCGGGGAAAAACCAAAAGTGCGGTGTTCGGAGGTAGTTTCGGGGGGGTCCCCAAATCCTTTTTTTTAAAAACGGAACTGGTACGGGAACGAGCGATTTGGTACTGGAAGGGGCGGATATTGGTCGGAACGAGCGTTTTGGTCCCCGGAAGGGGAGACACCCGGGACGGGGAAAGGGAAAGGACCCCGAAAAAGGGACCCAAAAGGCCTACGCGACCCAGGTCCAACAAGGGGTTTTTTTCGGGCCGGGGGTCAATTCGGGCAAAAGTTTTCTTGGGGGGTTGGGGAAAGGGTGCTTGTTGGGTCAGAAGAGGGGAAACAAAAAGGGCGGCCAAATTTCGTCAGGAAAAGGGGCAGGGGGGATCTTTTGTGAAACAACCTGCCCAGAAAAGAACGGTTGCGAAATGGGCGGAAAAGAATGGAAGGGGGGAAAGGGGTGCGAGGGGAGGGGGTGCGGGGGGGGAAAAAATGGGCGGAAAAGAATCCGGAAAAGGGATCCAAAAGCAAACAGATCGGCTCCGCTGTACCCAGGATGCGCCGGAAATCGAACTTATTGATCGGTCTGGAAAAAAAAGGGGCAAAGGCGATTTTTGTTTTAAGTTTTAGGCGCATGCTCCCTTTTGCGGGTCAATGGGTAAGGGGGAAATGGGGTGCCGGGGTTTTAAGATCCGTCACGGATCAAAAGCCCCATAAAAACAATTTTGTTTTTAAAATTTTGGGGCGGAAAGTCCGGGAGTTTTGTAGTCGTAAAGGTAAAGATTGGGAACTTTTGGGGAATTAGCTAGTTTTTTAAAAAATGGATCTGGTTTGGAGTTTGGCTTCGACCCTCGTTAAAAGGGGGGGGGGCCCGGGGGTTTTGGTGCCATTTCTTGATGTGTGGGTGATTTCTGCGCCCCAAGATTTGCGGGCGGAACCTCAAAACAACCGTGCGGATTGAAAATTCCCCGGTTCAAACAAAGAGCGGCGGGCAAAAATGGCAAATGAGGGAAGCGCACCCCCATTCAAAACCCATGCAATGCCCGGATTGAAACAAAAACGGACGTGTTAGGAAACGGGCCCTAAAAAATATTGCCCTCAATATAAAAACCGGGGGAAAGTGCCCGTGGGACGGGGCCCTTTTTCCCAAATTTTCCCAAATTTGGGGCGAAAAGCCCCTTCTCCGTGATCGGGTGCGACGATTGACTCATCAAAAGCACGTCCGCCGACACAATACCCGGCGATCATGGTTAAACACGGACAACCCAAAAATCTACCGGTAGCCAAGGGAAAATAGTAGATTCGGTCTCTTGTTAAAAATCGTGCCAGCGCGACTTCCCTTTTTACTTTTTTAGTAATCGTTCTCGTTTTTGAAGGAATAAACGGTTTTTGAACCCGCTATCTCCCCTGGGACGGGGCGCAAAAGGGTTGACCCGGGAAAGGGAGACCCGGGTGCGAAAATGGGCAGACAAGCCCCTAAAAAAGACGAACCGACCGGGGCGGAGGGTTCCCGGGCCCCTTTGGGAAACCGGGATGAAAAGGTGGTCGGGGGACGCCCCCGGGCCCTCAATCAAACGATCGGAATCTGAATTAGATTTGGGAAAACTTTGGCCCCTTTTTGGACCCCCCAAATTTTGAAACGGCTCAGAGACAAGAAAAAGGAGCTCCGCCGTTGTTTGAGCTGGAGGCCCAGACGGATCGGCACGATTATTTTTGAAAACGTTTTTCGTGTTCGGCAAGGCGACTTTTTGTTAAATACCGCGGTGTATCTACATTTTAAAAACAATAAGTTTACGGTTTGGTCAAAAGCAAAGATATGGCCAAATACTTCGGGCCCTTTTTTGGATTTGAAAAATATGTGCGAGGCGACGGGTTTTGGGGAGGAAACGGCGGCAAAAACTTTTTTGTTCTAAGGGCGAGGGTTCGAAAAGTGAATGTCGACGCGTGTGGCCCCCTTCCCGAATCGTCCCCAAACAAGTTTATTTTAACGGCGGTGTTTCCCAAAATATCCCCAGGTATTCCGATACGGACCCAACTTCGGGCATAAATTTAAACTTTTAAATTTTGGGAATGGTTTTTCCCTTCCCGCCGGGACCCCGTTTCCCGTGCTTTTACCCGGGTTGCCGGGGGGGGTTTATTAAAAGGGGGGAAGTTCCCCTATCACCCTCAATCAAAAGGGGGTCGAAAAATCATCGAACGAACCCCAAAAGGGTTTTGTGTTTGGGGCGGGACGGTTGGGTGCCCCCGCTTTTTTCGCGTTGGGGAAATGTGCACGCATTAGGTTTTTTCCCGCCGTTTTGGTGTAGGAAGAAACTCCGTACCCCCCCTGACACTTCTTTTGAAAAGGGTTGGGAACTGGGAAGGGGAAAAATTTGTAGTTGAGCGTATTCAAATTAATCAATCGTTTGAAACGCCCCGTGACCTAGCTCACAATGGGGGGAAAGCGAAAGAAAGTGTGGTATGACGGGAAAAGGCGGGCTCGTACTTTTGGGGAAAAAGGGCCAGGGGTTGGTTCCACAACAGGACGGGGAAACCGCGGTTCAGTGGATGGGCCGGCGAATTCGAGAACCGAGCATAACTATTTGGGCCCGATGCCGGGGGGAATTTGCTCTATCACTTAATATTTAAAAAATACCAACGGGCAGAGTCGAATGTGAGTTCACGCGTGACAACGCAGGTGACGAAACGCAGTCCTATGCGCAAAATTGGGTTTTGCGACTTTGACCGGGAAGAAATGTGGAAAAACTGGGGGCGAACCGGTTTCGCAACGCCTGAAAACGGTCATTTTTAATACAGTTCTATATTTGTAAAGCCCGGATTGACAGATATCACTACCCTGGATATCGAGTTCAACCAGCAAAGTGGTTCGGGGTACCCCACCGTAAACCCGGGGGCAGGCTAAAATATTGGGAAAAAATCGATGAAACTTCGCGACAACATCTGTGGGGGCGGAGTGATTATGTCTCCCGTTTGGGAACCCGGGGCAGCCCCGGCCCATCGATTAAAGGCGCCTCCAAAATTGACCGAATCTTTTGTTACCCAATCTCGAAGAACGGATAGAACGGTAGCTGAAAAAAATTTTGTCGGGCCTTTTCAAATGTTTTGGGAGTCGGTCTTCGGGAAACCCAAAAGGGATTCGGGGTTCTGAATTTCGGGGTACCGCCCTTGTTCCTTTTGGAATAAAGAACGGGCCCCATCAATGTTGTCGTATTAGGGGACCTTTTTTTAAAAAATCGAATTTGGGTCGTAAAATTAAGAACCCTTTTGGCACCTCGTGGCTTTCATATTAAAATCCGCCAAATTGACGTGCACCGCCAAAGGGGGGGCTTTTGGGTACGTGTCGGTAACGGGGAAGGGCCGGCCAGGCCAAATCAAAAACTTTCCCCCGACCAAGTCAAAGAAAAAGTGCGTTCTTTGCCCGGGCGGAGGGAATATCGACGTTTGATACCGGGTTTGCGGGCCCTTTTCTGATGGGTGCGAGGACGGGGAAAATAAAATCGTCTGGACAGAGGCATGTGCATTTACAATGAGCTGCGACAAGCTCGTGAAAAACAGCGTATATGCCCCGTTTACCAAGGAAATTTCAGTTCAGGCGATGCTTTGGGGAGGGTTAGGCGGGTTCTCCCGTAAAAAACGAGGGGAACAACCCCGTTTTCTAAGCCGAAAATTTGATCAAATAAATTTTGGGACCCGAACTAAGGTTTAGCGCTGTTTGGGGGTTGGGTAAAAATTGATTTTCTGCGGGGGGGGCCCCAAATTCAGGGCGAAACCCCCACAATCCGTTTGGTCTGGTTTTAATGGGGGAAAAAACCCGGTTGCCTTCTTAATCCCCCACCTCGATTTACATCAGGGGGGGCCAGAAAAAGTTAAAGCAGATGCGCTTAGTCGCATGTTTGATATGAATTGATCCAAGGGGAGAATAGGAACCGCACGTTTTGGGGTATAAATTCGGGGTTTTATTAAATAATTTTTTAAAAACCAAAGGGTAAAATTTTGTGTTTTTTTAATATTTTTAATTTAAAAACATCATTTTCAATAAACCAAAATTAAGAACGGCTGATGTATGTAACAATTCCCTTTTGTTCTTAATGCAAGTAATGTTTTTATTTTATATTTCAGGATTTCATTAATAAGTGCTCAAAATTATTATTAATTTTTCAATGTAAAAATAAATGTTTTATTTGGATCATATGAATTCAAATGTAAAATACATGTATGTATAAGATAATTTTAAAAGTAAATGGCAACATAGCAGGTGAAAAAGGGAGGGGGGCCCCGAGATTTATTTCACACATTTGATTAAAAAGGGGTTTTAAAATTCGGGATAATTATTTCTTTCATGAAAAAATTTGGGTTAGAGGGCTCACAAAGGTTGCAGAATTTTTTCCGGGCTATTTTTCGGAAAAATTTCCCCCCCGGGATGGGGGGTCTGTGCGTCGCGTGGCCCGCCCGTCGGGGCCCGCCGGGCCCCGCCGGACCCCCGGACGCTTGGGAAAACCCCTCTGGGCCCGGGTGGTATGCGGGGAAAGGGGGCGGCGCCGCCGGCCGCCCTGGGTCAGGCTGGAAATTCCGAAAGGGGCGCGCCCGGGTGCAGGCAGAGATGTCGGGTTTCAGCCCTGGAAAGGGCCAAGCCCGCTGCTTGTAGGGGGGGGGCGACCAACGGATATAAGGACCGACGGGGCCCCGGGGAACGCTGGGGGTTAGGGAGGTTTCCATTCTTTTCATGATTTTGGTCGAAAATCGGTTTTTGGGAAACCGTAACAAAAGTTACGGGACTCTATTCCGGGCTTACCCCGCGTTGCTTTTCTGCCAAGCAGTGGTTCTGGGGAGGCCAGGGGCGGGGGGGTTTTGGCTAAAAGGCGAAGGTTTCCCGGGGGTTTTTTTTGTTTGTAAATTTTTAACTGTAAATATACTGTAAATATTGTAAATTCAATCAGGCAGTCGTCGGTTTTTTATCCCAGTGCAACCCCTTCATCTCACGGGAATGCTGTGAAAAAATCCCCCCTTTTTTCCTTCCCTTTTTCACCGGGCCCTTTTTTAAATTTTCCTCTTTCCCTGATTTTTGGGTCTATTATCTTTGAAAAGACAACGGATAATAATAAAATAATAATAATAATAATAATAATAATAATAATAATAATAATAATAATAATTAAAAAGTTTAAACAGTATGTAAAAATTCTTTTTTTTTAGTAAGGTAATAGAAAACTACTATCATAATGTTTTCAAATGTTTAATCGTATTTAAGTTGTCAAACAATAATAATCTTAGAAAGGAATAAAGCTGTCACTGGGGTCTTCTTTTGCAGTCAAACACATTCCAGGGCGATGGACAAGGTGTAAACATATCCCAGTATTCAGGATGAGTTAAGATGGCGGAACATTGCTCTCAAGATTTTGTAACTGTTTCATAGCAGAATTAAGTGTCATTTTGTGAGGAAAGGCTAAATACTCGTCTGCAGACAACGCGGATGCAGTTTAAAATGTTCAACCATCATTGTCAGCGTATTTACGACCTCATACTTTTTTTCCAAGTAGATATACGATTTGTGATGATTTATCCACGTTAAACAATTTCGTATAAACCAAAAGGGATGAACTATAGCGCCATTGGGGGGCATAATGGAATCAAATGGCGAGTGATAAATAATGAAAATATCAAGAAAGGCAGTGTAATTAGTAACGGAAAAATAGTATAATTAGTGGCGAGTAGAATATCATATGCACACGTGAATAATTTCCGTGGGTATTTAGTTAATTTACGAAAAGTATCCAACTAAATAAAATCCTTGGGCAGTATTAGACAATTAGAAAGGAGAATGAGTGCGAGGAAGGGGTGAACCTGCGTAATAGAAGTAAAAAAAACGGAAGTAGATACTGTACTCGCATCGTTGTGACGGAAAGAAAATCACGTGTTATAAACAGACGGAGATAATAGATCCGGGACTCGGACACATCGGACGGTGAGGGAAGGTTCTCCAAATAGGGAAACTTAAAGTGTTGATAGTAGAAATGTTGTCAGGTAAAACGGACAAACCCGGGGGTTTGGGAAAAGAAGATGCTGCGATAAGATTGGACTAAGCTGGAAATGAAAATTTAGAATGAAAGCGAAAGTGATTCACACAAAGAAAAGAAAAACAACAACATCCATGACATTTTATATAACAATTCCCAAGAAGAATAACAATAATAACGCGGTCGTTATTTAATATTTCCTATTACTCCTCTCCTTGCTTGCATGGCCATTACCTATTATTATTTTAATCGAAATTTTATTTAGATCTATTCCAAACTTGGTCTTCTGTCACCCCAGATTTATATGCCCAATTTATATTTAAATATGAAATAACACTATTTCCTTAAATTTTCTTTTTCGGCTTGTCCAATGTTATTGTAGCATCTTCTTTTCCATACCTGGTTTATCCTTTGACACAGTGACAACATTTCTACCATCAACAATTTACACTAACTCGGAGAACCTTCCATCATGATTTATAGACATGAAATAACACTATTTATCTCTACTCATTTTATAAAATACACTAATTAAAATGTTTGCCTTGCATGCACAATAAACTTACAAAGTGTAGCAACCGTAGTTATCAGAACTGTCTTTGGCCTCAATGATGCAATCCCTCTTTTTATGATCATTACTTCAAGCAACACCCAGAAATTTTAATTCCGAAAATGTGAGCAACCAGGTGTCCAACCAGCCAGTCAGACCAGATCATTTGCCCGCAACCATTCGTGAGTGTTCTATCTCTCATACGTTGGAACAGAATCCTGTTGGAAACCCATGTAGCAGAATTCATCGTTCCAACAGCATTATCCTGCAGCGTTAGGCTCCGATTTTCTCCTTCCCCAACAAGGGCGTCACTTTTCCCGTCCCCGCCTCCCGAGAACCCACCGCGGCCGCCGCCCCCCTCGCCTCCCGCCCCCTCCGCCGCCGAGGTCGGCAACGCGCTCAGGTTGCCTAAACGACGTCGCCGTGACGTCAGGCGCATCCCAGGGGTGCGGCTCGCGTGGTCGAAACGCGGCTAACCTCAAATTGAATGCATGCAAATTGTAAAGTTTAAAAAAGTTCGATACTGACATTTAACATAATAGGTATTTACGAAAAAAGCATCGTATGAGAGTAGACAATTGAAGGTCTCAATGATGATAATCATAAGCCATACTCGTGTACTTGTGAGTGAGATACTGCTTGTTTAAGTTTGGTTGGAAATCAGTGGAGTGCCCAGACAATCAGTCAATATATTACCATGTGGATGAAAAGGAACTTAGGGCAAAATTAAAGTAGAATTGCTCAGTGACGGGCGTGGTAGGTCGCGACCGGGGCGGAACTCAGTGCATCAACTGATGTCACTGCAGCGCCTCTGGCCGAGAAGTTCTAGGTTCGAGTCCTGACGGCGGCAGGATTTTCGACACTAGCTTTTCAGCTAGGTCGAATTCAGTCGCTGTCTGGAGGAGAATTCTAGCGACCGGCTGCTCTGATCAGTAGTTTTCCGTGGTTTCTCCGATCAACACCAGGTGAATGCCGGAGCAGTACTCTACCAAACGGGCCACGGACCGCGCGCGATCTGTTCTCCCTCTTCTTTGTCCTATCCTCTCCCCTTACACACACTTACACTAACAGGCACTACACTACCACATATTCCAGGAGACCGGTCGGGAGCTTAGAGCTTGTCCTGGTTAGGGGGAAAACCCACTAGCCGACGGTAGGACGGCGCCGGATCTCGCCATCCAGCGGGGGAAGATCACCGCCATCTCCCGAGAAAAATGCACTACACTCACGGGACTAATGCAGAGCAGTTGGCGCGCCTGGAAACATGAATAAATAAAAATAAAAATAAAATAATAAATAAAAAATAAATAAATAAATAAAGTAAATAAATAAATAGAGTAAATAATAAATAAGTATAAATAGTAAGTAATAATAGATAAATAATATAAATAATGAAGCACTTGACGGTAAAATATGGCATGATATCTCTTTGCCGTGCAGTTATTAAAAAGCTCTTACTTTAAATCTGAAAAACAAATAGAATGAATGTAATAAAATCTAATGGTTCGTGATCATACAATATTTTATGCATTAAGTAAAAATTAAAATGTACTAAAATTTGCGTTCAAATATGTGGCATTTGACTATCCACCTTGCTAATGGTGACAGGCTGATACTGAAAATAATAATAACAATAATAATTATAAAAATATACACGTTTAATTTTATATTTTATAATTAATTTTATATTTATATTTTAAATATACACGTTTATATTTTAATTCACTGTATTGTAATGTCAAACTTACGTAAGTGATACATGGTGTCATTTCTTCCCTTCATGCAACGTTAAACAGTCACCATGTTCAAAGGTGCAGTTGGGGACAATTAATTTCAAGCAGAATATGTTAATTACTTTATAGTTTGTTAATTTACTGCAGGTCTTTTTCAGTGTTCTTGTTAAACCTGCCGAGTTTTATTACCGAAAATAAATTACACCTTTAGCTGACTATAATTACATATGGGATAATTAATTCAAGAAATATATAAATATTCCAACGAAAATTGAAATACATTTTGGAAGATCTTAATAAATTAAATTAATAAAAACAGAATATTCAATTAAAAAAAACATATATTTTTTTACTCTTTGTGTGAAAGACTTTTCGACAGAAACATTTTAATCTTTAAATCTCCTTTTCAGAGTAAGCATTTGTAAAAACATACTTTGTTTATAATTATTTGAAGTTACCAGAATTGAGATTTTATTAATAAATAGGTAATTGTTTTAGAAAACTTGTTTTGTACGCTCTCCTCCTAAAGCAGCCATTTATGAACATATATTGACAGTGAAGTCTAGACATCACGGAATAGGTCGGTAAACAGTTCACTATTACTGTGTTAGTTCGATAAAAATGCTTTAATACTCGAAGACAACTAACGATCCCTGGTGACTCTAACTCTCATATGACAACGGTTATAGGACTACCAACAATTTACATTTATTTAATAACAATTAACAATTATACAAATTAAAATTCAGAATGACTATTAAAGATCTACAACACATTTCAAAAACGAGGTCAAGAAAGTAGGAAAACAAATTCATCGTAAGAACGTCGACAGAGAGATTTTATAATTGCTTTATTACGGAACATAAATACTTACTTTAAGAACCAAGTATGCAAATCATTTAAACAAACGAATGAACAATAAAAAACATTCTGTGAACCCCTGTTGAAATATGGCTTTTAACTTGGTCATTTACCACCGTCGGCTCCGTTATGTACCCTCTCGGTTGGTAAAATTTCGTCAAAAATCTTCACGCGTCAGCCTTCTTACACAAGTATTACAGTTCTGGCAAAAGTTAACCGATATTGAGAAAACCTATAATGAATTTATTTTAAGCATGTGTATTTGTATGCTGAATCTGTTAAATATTTCCAATGGATAATTTCATAAATTCATTACAGAAAAGAATAATAGAAAATTCAGTAAGCATCTTCAGGGCAATTGAAGAAAAGACGAACGCCAATTTTTAATTTATCTCCATCTCGTCTCAGTTGTAGCTTATTAATAGACAAATGAAAACAAAACGTAATGAACTATGTTGCTTGAGGCAGTTGTTTACTAATTCAAGATTCATTTTGACATTAAAATATAGTCCAAAAGTTTGCGTTCCCTCAATTTAAAACGTAACCTTTAATTCATTCCGTACCGTTTATTTGATGAGCTTGTTTCTAAAAGGTACCAATTCAACTGAACAAAATTCACAGTAAACCTTACTGCAACTAAAATAGTTTTGTATTAAATCAATATTTTATTTTGAATATCTCTGGGAATCACTAAAGTATTTACTGTCGAATTGTAAGTTTTTTAATAGTTTACTTCAAAGTTATGAAGAATTTAATTGTGGATTTGGTACACGAAAGTAGAAAAAGTTGGATATTGATGTAATTAATAACTATTAAAATCGATGTTTTTAGAAATAAAAATATTTACTTCTTCATTTAAACATGTTTAGATCATTACAAATTCAAAAATTGAAACAACACTATCCAGGAAGTATTTCCATTCATCATAATATTCATCATTGTTGTACAATCTTCATCAGTACATAGTGAGGACTGAAATGTATAAATAGTGCAGGCGAAGACTTACCTCAAGTACATTTGAGTATAAATTGCCTAAATATCCCTTTGAAGAGGCCATAGGTCCCTTATTTCTCTATGAGCGTTTCGACCCAGTGCGACCCCCCCCACCAAGCCGCCACCACCACCACCACCCCCTACCACCCCAGCCACCCCCGCCGCCACCGCCACCACACCACCATTACCCCCCCGCCACTGCCGCCGCCGCCACCACCCCCACCCCCTCCCTCACACTACCACCACTGCCACCGCCGCCGCCACCACCACCACCACCACCACCACCACCACCACCACACTATCCCACTGCCACTACCCACACTGCACACTACCGCCCACCCGCTCCGCCCCCTCACCACCACCCGCGTCTGTCTGTACAAAAGGCTAGATCGTTCGTCTGATTTTCTCCAAAACTGTTATTGCCCGAACAATCTGAATGAACTCGAGCTTTGCGAGTTTTAAACGGTAATCAATTTCTGGGCTCCATTCGCTAGTTTCAGGAGATATCAGATTAGAATACTACAACGCCTTGAGCCGCTCCTTGATACGGCGAAGGACGAGTGCACGAGACATCGTCGCACGGGCACATGCCCCCGTGCCCGTCCTGACTGCCGAAAGTTTTGTTACTGTAGTGCATGTTTTTTCGGGAGATGGCGGTGATCTTCCCCCGCTGGATACCGAGATCCGGCGCCGACCTACCGTCGTCTAGCGGGTTTCCAACCAGGACTCTCCCACCAGCGGGGCATCGCCCCAGCCCGGACAAGCTCTAAGCTCCCAACCGGTCTCCCGGAATATGTGGTAGTGTAGTGCATGTTAGTGTAAGTGTGTGTGTAAGGGAGGATAGGACAAGGAAGAGGAAGGAAAGATTTCGCGCGGTCCGTGGCCCGTTTCATAGGGTACTGCTCTGGCATTCGCCTGGTGTTGATCGGAAAGAACACGGAAAACTACCGATCAGAGCAGCCGGCCGCTAGAATTCTCCTCCAGACAGCGACTGAATTCGACCTAGCTGAAATTTTTGGGCCTGTGCAACGAACATTGCGACGCGCGCCTTGTTATGTTGCCAAAACGTATGGGTCATTTTGAGCACGTTCAAAACTTATTTGAGGCTGCAATAAAGTTGATGGTGGTATATTCTGAGTTTGTGTTATTTGATGGCCTTCAAACTGGCTTCTCAATACCCTCCACTCTGCCGCAGAATTTGAGCCTGCCATCCGGGGGGGGGCGCCGTACTAGGCTATAGCAGCTGTCATTAGAAAAAAACAATAGTTTTCACGTTGATTGGCGCAAAAAAAGTGTACTTGTAATCCCTTATTGCGCAATTATTTTGAAACGGCAGATATCGTGCTAGTGAGTAAATATTGGTTTTTTTGCTAACTAACCTTAGGCGAAGGGGAAAATTGAACTTTTGCAATTGCTATGTATTGAGAGGTCGCATTTTACAATTTTGTGTCATTCGGAAACCAGCGCGACGAAATGCGTGTTGGGTGTCATCATGATTTTGTGCCTCCCGATCACTGTGGTGCTCTCCATGTGCGGGTGTTACGGGACAGCTCTAAACAATTTGTACGGGACTTTGGACACAATTTGCATTCATTTCATTACGATATTCTTTTTGTTAGAAATGAGTGTACTTAACTCTAAATATTGCTATTATTAAAATACTATATGTTTATTCATCCTCGTGAATTATTATTATTATTATTATTATTATTATTATTATTATTATTATTATTATTACTACTACTACTACTACTACTACTACTACTACTACTATTATTACTCATGATTTTTTATTTTCTTTTTCATTAGAATAAATGCACAGGTTATACTTGACCATATCATATTTATCAACATCTTTTTGTTAGGAATTCATATCTACCCTACCCCCATAAACTTTCGAGCTATTCCATTTGTTGTGATGACCACAGGCATCTACATAGTCTTATAAATATTCACATTAATATTCAGATCTTTTGAACTTTTAAACAGTGTCTTGGAATTATTGCGGTGCTAGAGATGACAATGGGGATGATTCTCACATGGTCCATATGCCACTGTCTCTTGATACTTTCAACCAGTAGAGCATATTTTTATCTTATCGACATACTTTTCTGGAAGATTTTTTTGTCTTGTCTACTAGAGCCTAATCAGGTCAAATGTGAGGGGCTGTCTGGCCAGTGAGAATTCTGTCCCAACAAAGTAGACATACATCATTTTCGAGAACATTGTTAGATACGTATAGCAGACTACCTTGCATTCTATAAGCTGGTGTTGCTAAGCAATCTCTTGATGTATGATCTTTCTAACTGTATCATGCCGTTGTTTATAATCTGTTCCCGAGAAATGTGAGCATTCAGATGTAATATGGTGTACGTTTTCTTGTGCCTGGTATCCATATCGACGTCAAACATCTTGTCCTCCAGGATCTCTTACTATTGCTTTCAGATTACTTCTGGTGGGTATAACTTAATCTTGTATTGCCAGCATAGGCTCTTCCATCTCTAGGAACATCTGACCTGCCGTTAGCCAGTACTTCGACGCTTTCCTGTCGATATGATCTTGACTAATTGCATGCAGATGCTTTACATGCTGAGGGTTGCTCATCCACGTTTCCAGTTTTGCTGTTCTGTATAATTATTTCCGTTGTATTCTTGATGGCTTAACTTCAGCGGTGTGGATCCATTTCCTAACACACGGCACGATGTAGTTTAGATGTTTCTGCTTCTTTTTTAAAGTATTATCGTAGAGATTTATATGTTGGGGCTGTCTGTTGCCCATGTCCACAACACCACGGCCACCCAAATATCGTGGCAAAGTTATTCTTTCGACTGCTGATTTTTGATGGTGTTTCCGTTCTTTAGTCATCATATGCAAAGTTTTCTTTCGAGACCTTCGATTTCCGTTGTACTTCATTTTGTAACCCCACATGAGTACCCGATCACAGGAAAAGCAAATGTGTTGAAAAATTTGATCATATTTCTGCTATTGAGTGATGTCTTCAGAACTGGTCTAATTCTTCCTGACAACTCTTTTAAGAGTTCATCTTTAATGAATAATAATAATAATTATTATTATTACATAATTATTATAAATAATGCAGGTTTTTATGGATCCAAATGGAAATTTCTTTCTATTGCCTTAAATACTTTTTGGATCTGCCCTTGCTTGTGCAGGTATTGTGTAAATCATTGCTATTCCAAACACTCATTAACAAAGGCAACACTATACAGTCCTGAGAGGTTCCCAATATGCAGAGTTCAAAATAAGCAACCTTGATTTTGTCAGTAATGTGTAATAAATAGAAATGTCAAAGAGTTCATATGTACAGTCGTATCTCGAAGAAAAATGAATAACTTGTGAATTATCTCCAATATTCTATTTAATGCCCTTTGATGGGGGAAAAGTTATCGCTCACTACAACTAAAGAATCTGTGATAACGGTTTCTGCAATGACAGCATTATTTGGCAATGTAAGCAATCTTCTGTTAATAACCATCACAACCGTCACTATTTGTACGTGAAACAGAATGGAGTTCTCCATATTTTTACTAAGGTAAGTGTTATTTACTTTTCTGTTGTAGCTTGTTAAAGAAGAATTTTCGTGGATGCGTCATTTACTGACAGGAATTGTATTGTATTTTCTGTATGTCATTTAGTAAACCAAAAAAAAAAAATTCTCTTACATCATTGAGGCCATGAATAGAGACAAAGCTTGGTAAACTGAACTATGTGACCGGCGCCAAAAATGTCTCCAGTGGAACTACCGCGAAAGTTCAGGTTATTAGGTGCCGATAGAGAGCAGCTGGAAAGCGAGTAGAGTAAAAAGAACCAATGCAAACTCAAGAAAATAGAAAACTAACTAGTACTAGAAAGACTGTGCCGTTCTGTAGCACCACTAATTTATATTTAACCTTTTTACTATTCCATCCACAATTTTGGGTTTTACCACATCTGGTTCCGTTTGGTAATTCACAGAGTCACGGTATCGGTAGAGTTAATGCACGTTTCCTGAAATTACTGGTACTTCCCTGAATTCTCTTGCGTGTTCTGCACAGGGTCATGGAGCCTCTGGCATGGCTCATCTGCGGACTCGTGCGAATGGCGTTGGCGCTATGGCGAGGGGTGCGCGCGCGCATTCACTTGATACGCCTCGCTGCGATGTTTCCAGGACCCTTCGCGTGGCCAATAGTCGGCAACTCGCTCAGTCTATTGCACGCAGACACTAGAGGTATTCACAACATGGAACAATCGTACATTTGCATGATCCCTTCCAGCGGTTTCAAACCTTTTCTACGATTGAACGTCTCAGCTGTGATTAAAAGTTTCATGAACTCCAATCGTTTTCCCAAAATAACAGGTTTTGAATAATATCAGCCTAAATATTCAGCTAAATATCAAATAAGCTGTAGCACGATGCCTCATGAAATCTGGAATTCTTGTTGACATAACTATGCCTAGGACATCGAGGAAAATTTACGGTTCTGACACCCTAAAGCACGATTTTACAAATCATTTTATTATAAATGTGAAACAGGTTCCAGAAGGAGATGTAAGTTACACCAAAGCACTACATCTTTATATGAAAGTGATGTGCACTTCATTCTCCAAATGCTTTGGTAATATTCCCATAAATCAAATCTGTGTGATTTCTAAGGGTATTTCCGGCCAACGTTGCGTTTTCGAAACATCAAAAATTTTGTAACTAAATGTAAAGGAAAATTATGAAACTTGGATTATGTGTTCATTATGACTGAATAAAACATATTTAAAGAGCAATTACATTTTTTAAAAATATTTGCATCCTTGGTCGTTAATGGGTTAAGCAATTGCAATAAATCACATATCGATCCGTCCTTACACAATGGCTTTTTCCAACCCATTGTATGAGATGAGTAGCACTCGAAAGCCTTGGAGGAGCCATTTTACACTTCACTCTGAAAAACTTTTATTACTTATCCGGTGCAAATAAGAGGAGTGGCAGTCGACACTTTGTTACTTGCCTCCTATTGTCGGTTACCAGGAGATATTGAGTTACGGCTTGCTTCCTTTTCCTTTGTGACTTTCTTTTTTTGATTGGCGTTGATAATTCGTTTCGAGATTATAGCTTACATTACATATACTGACGTCGTAAATCTAGCACGGCTACCAGAAGGTTATGAAATGTAAAATATAAAGTGTGTAGTTTAAAATAAGCTTAAAAACAATAACATGCCTTCTGGATCTAAGAATAATATACTGTTATACAAAATATGCATCAGTTGAATATTAATATATTATGCAAAAAAAATATGATGGAAGTCTAATTACGTAGTATTAAAAGAAAAATGTCTAATCATACAATATGCGTACACTATTTCAAAAAACTAAATATACAATTTTGCACTGAAAAGTATAAATTTTTTAAAAATGAGTTTGCCATGAAACGTATATTTGTGAAGATTGAAAGCTCTACAAAAGTTAAATAAAACATATTTTTGAATGGGAATCATGTCTCTAGAATTTAATTAACACTATAAATTAGAATATTCTTCAAATCTAATCGTTTAACACGAAATACGGCTACTCGGCATCTTTTCAATGCAACAATTAGAGACAGGATTTCCATGCAAATGCAGCTTTTTATTTAAGCTTCGTAGATATTTCAAACTTTGTAATTATGTTTCAAGAAAAACTTGTTTAAAAATACATACTTTTTCCGTGCATGTTTACAATTTTAGTAATTTTTTTGAGAAATTCATATATAATGCATGTTTGGGTGCTTTTTAAATTAATACTGCATATATAGACTTCTATCTAGGATATTAAGTACTTCCCGATTATTTATCTGCATAATTTGTGAATATTAAAACTGTCGCATATTTTGTATAATAGTATATTGATCTTTAGAACCTCATAGCACATAGTTGTTTTTGGTGCTTTTTGTAATACTACACATTTTAACCTTCCGGTACACCACTTGGATTTCGTCGCGAGTACACGTGAAATTACCAACATGACCAAGAAGACCAAGTTACCGATAGTTACGTAACACTGAGGCGTGCCAATCACAGTGACCGTCGCAATAATCGTGATATTAAGTTCTACGTTCTTTGGTGAGATGTTAATTAACGTATCCTAAACCGTCTGGTCTTGCGGTGATGTCATCCTGCGCGCCGCATGTATAATCTGGTGATCAATCTAGGCCTCGCCACGTGGGTGGACGCACTATAGTACTCAGATTGATTGATTTTTTCGTGTTTCCGAGCGCCTCAACTGCTTTGGTCATTAGTCCCGTAAGTGTGGCGCATGTCTTCCCTTTGAAGATGGCAGTGATTTCCCCGCTGGATGGCGAGATCCGGCGCCGACCTACCGTCGGCTAGTGGGTTTCCCCTTAACCAGGACTCTCCCACCAGCGAGGCACCGCCCCAGCCGGGACAAGCTCTAAGCTCCCGACCAGTCTCCCGGAATATGTGGTAGTGTAGTGCTAGTGTAAGTGTGTGTGTGTGTGTGTGTGTGTAAGGGGAGAGGATAGGACAAGGAAGAGGAAGAAAAAATCGCGCGCGGTCCGTTGCCCGTTTGGTAGGGTACTGCTCGGGCATTCGTCTGGTGTTGATCGGAGAAACCACGGGAAACTACCTATCAGAGCAGCCGACCGCTAGATTTCTCCTCGAGACAGCGACTGAATTCGACCTAGCTGAAACGCTAGTGTCGAAAAATACTACTGCCGTCAGGACTCGAACGTAGGATCTGCCGGTCAGTGACTCTGCAGTGACATCAGTTGATGCACTGAGCTACCGCTCCCAGTTACTGCACTCAGCTGTTTTGCACGTCTCAGCCGGAGCACTGTGTATGTTTAGTCGTGCCTGCTGCCCCCTCACATGAATTTTGGTATCAATTGTTTTTTTCTGTCTTATAGCATAATTCAGATGCCAAGGTTTATTTCAACCTAACTATTCATTCAGTATGTTTTGTGCCCCCTCTGTCACGCCAATTAGGACAGCCCCTGATTCGACACGGCTCAGCGCAACAAGACGCGCGAACATGCGCCTGTCGTCCTATTTCCAGATTTACGACTAGGGTAGGATCACCCCGACAACTCCTCAGGCAAAGAGCGGGCGGCTGCCCGCCATTGTGCACACGAGGCACCGGAACAGTTGAATTACAGAGATCCCGGCTACTGTTTACGTAATCCCATAGGACACATACAATCATCGCGGAGACAGCAGAAAGGACTGCTTTGTCCATCTTTGGTGTACTGGCCAAAACACACGCACAACAAAGACCACCAATCAGGCGCCCAGAAAAATGACGTTAGCTAGAAAAAGCCCTATCGCTTCACCGCGTCGAATATTCTAGAAATTGAGATTTTGACCAATAGCATTTGAAATTCTGATCACGTGAAGGAGCGATGTGCGAAGTTAGAGAAGAGAGTGGGGATGCGAAGTAGGAAGCTCGAGAGAGTAGGATTTTTATCGGAAGACGGATAGAAGGCGAGAGAACGGCATAGAAAACAGACTGATGTGTTGAGGAGAGGTAATTGGACCCAGCGATTAGCGTTGGCTGACCAACGGAGTGCAGGCCGCCCCATTTGAAATCACAAACTGGAATTTATTCCGTTTCAACGGGCTGGCGTACATCCGTAGGATCGATAGTACAGCCGGAGTTGTCGAGGCTAACCTGATACGGATAGGTATGCTCGACGCCTGACACTCCAACACGACGTCAGAGGATCTACAATCCATTTTCCGATCGCCGGCGCTGATCCACCAACGGAAGGAACGGTGGCGCCCAATGAACTGCTGCTTCCGGCTGGCTGCGCCTTGCTGCAACGCGGTTCGCGACAGCGTTTGATTTGAGGGCGACCACAGGTATCCAATCATCGAAAGAGGTAGAATCAACGACTATCACTTTGTATTCATTTTAAAGACATTCAAAAAAAAAAGTCATCTATTGTAAAAGTAATATTAGAATTTCATTTAAGAAACCTTCAGATCAAAATGTATTTTAACAAGCTATAAACGTGTTCTCGCCATTCAGGCGATTAACACTTAAAAAGGAACATGACTTTGTGGTTATTATTACTTAGTAGTAGTGGACCCCGTGCATGCCCTCATTCACAGAGCGCTCACCCCTGAGATGCTCATATGCCGGTGCCAGGTGTCAGGTAAGTGCCCGTTTGGCGCCCTTTATTTATAAATTTAACGCGCACACCTGTCATCTGGATTACCGACACACTTTGATGGACGGTGTTTTCCCCCCTTTGTGTGGTATCCAGACCGCGTGCTACGCGCAGTGCTCATGCGTGGGTTGCCGTATGTGGCAGGTCGGGTTCATCACAGCATAGAGAGTGCTATGTAATGCTTATACTTAAATTTTATAATAAACTACACTTTCTTATGCAGCACAGAGAAAGTATTTTAATGCTGCGGAAAAAATCGGCAATTTTGTGAAAGAATATTATTTTGGCCAAGCCCTGGTAACAAAAAATTAATACATCTTGTTCCCATTCCTATATAGTGTTTCAGTAACTGCGAGTGTGCGTGCGCTTGTGTATGTACGATTGTGTGTATGCATGTGTCTGCGTTCATGTGTTTGTGTGTGTTTGTGCATGCGTACGCGTGCTCACGCATGTGTGTATGTGTGTGGGCTCGGATCCGACACTTTCCGTGCACCATTCGAGACATATGAAGTGTTATTCCATGCGCCTCGGACACCTGATGAGGAACTGAATTTCTTTTTGAATATGACCAAAAGATTCAAAGAAATGTCCAAAAACGTCTTTTTGAGAGTTTTGGCGCTGCGATATGAGTGAGCCGGGAATTAAACTAATGCCACCTAAATAGATCTATGCTAGCATCTAAAGCACAATTCACTCCATACACCATAATTTACTTTATGACGTTGTCAACACTGTTTCTTCATTTATTTATTTTACTTAAAAAACCAGTTACAACTGCGTATGACGTGCTATGGGGAAAAGTGAATTGTGTGCACATTTTCAAAATTCTGTGATCCCTACACGAAGTCATATACTACTTAAATAAAAAAAATTAAAAAAAGCTCCCATGTAATAAAAATTCCATTAAGGATAAAAGGCACAATGTTGGCTCTTATCCATGTTGTCCTTCGGAATAATACTTCCTGCCGCGACAACATGGAAAATATAATTTGAATAATTGTATTTCCCACTGAATTCTAGAACACGTGCACAGAAAATGAAGTTACATTTATGTCCAGAAGCAAAACACGGGACCATCTCAGCATTTGCTCAATGGATCAGGGAAACTGGACGAAAAACCTGATAGAGATGGGGGTCATTGACTCGGAGGGTGCAATACAATAGTTGTTACAGGTTGTTTATACACATTTATACATTTCAAATGGTAACAATACATAAATGTATCATTGTTAAAATTAATGGTAGTTTTCTGTAGTGCCTAGCATAGTTCCCAATTGCATAGAAACAGTTATGCAGCAGAAACTATTTCACTTTGGATTTAAGCTTTTCATCGAATTTAATCGTTTATCGTCTTCTGGCAAAGTGTTGTAAAATAATGTACCCTCTCGCTTGCACAAAAACGGGCGATGTCCTGAGCCGCACTTTACCAGAGTTTTCTGACTCTCTCTGCCCTGTCTCTGATCGAGCTGACCAATCCGCTTGCTTCATTTCAGGGAGGCGGGACTATTCATCTTGAACATTACAAAATGGCGGTGATGGCGAGTTATATTATAGTAAATATTTGAATATAAATATTAAATCAACCAACAGTTTTACATATAAATTTTTGTATATACATTTAATTACATAAATAAAGGCATGCAATTTCTCAGTAAGAACACATTTTAAAACTGTTATAAAACGTTTTTTTGCAAAAATAACACTGACAACGACTATTAAGCTCCATGTCTACATTTCCTGTCGTTTATTATTGTAATATTTAATATAAAATGCAAATAATTTGCATTGTATGCATTGTCTAACCGAAGTTATTTTATTAGAAAAATTAATAACTTAAAGAATACGTTTTAGAGTCAGTTTCACAAACACGTCTCTGAGATAGCAGCTTTCAGTTGTAAATATCATCATCAATTTCAAATGACCTAAATTAAAAATACTATATATCACGGACATTAATATTGTAATAAAATAGTTTTGATATGTAAAATACTAAATCAATTAAAGTATTTAAAATTAATTAGTCACAATGAAAGTTTTCTACTGCAGACATTATGATTGGTAAGTGCAGCTGTAAGCAAATGAATGATTTTTGATCTTGTCTTTGGGGATCACACACTACCTCTTCAATCTAACGTTAGGTGATTGCATTTTACATGGAGTTCTTTACCGCAACATTAAAATCATGATACCTAGTCTTTGAGATTTGCGTGAGAATCAAAACGACATATGACTCTTTTTATATAACATTTTAATATCTTAATGTTTGCAAAGGTAGAAACACCAGCTTTTGTCTATTGCGTGAACATTGGAGGAACACACACACACACACACACACACACACACACACACACATACACACATACACTCATATCAATATATTACTTACATGTAATTTATGTATGATTTCCAATCCAACGCAATGAAATTAATATATTTATATTATTATAGCAAGTATATTTTTACATTACGATATTTTTATTTTCGAGAGACAAGCAATGCACACAAAGTTTTTTACACGTCATCGGAATGTTACACCCACTTCTTCTAGATAAGCAGACCTATGCAAACACTGTTTTTGCTAATCCATTAAGAATCACTAGAGATTTTCCTGTCATAAATTATTTCAAAATTGTAATTGTTAATAATGTTTCAAAATTTTGTCAAACTTCGGAAATCTATGTCACGATAATCGTTAGAAAATAAATAGGGATCCTTCTTCTGTAAAATATTGTTGCAAAATAAAATTTTCTATTTTCATACATTTTGATTTCATACAAAATTGCCAATTTATTGGATATGTGTTCACTAACGCATCTTCAGTAATATTGCACTGCATGTTTATAATTTTTAAAGAATTGTTAATAAATATTGTAAACAAAATAAGCAATTAATTTTTTTTTTTATTTGGAAAAATTTCATTATGTTATAACATTTATGAAGTAATTTTATTAAAGCACAATAATATGAATTAAGGTTGAATTTAAAACTATAACTACAATATTTGTTAGCTGTTGAAACGCATTGCTACTTATATACAATGTAACGCTTTAAAATGTACTGCCCATTGATTGATAGTGTCTGTGTTCGCATAGAGTATATTCACGCAGACGATTTTACAAAGAAAAAATCTAAATAATAACGAAATAACCCAAATTTATAATCTTATTACATTTTGTCGCATACTTCGGCGACCACTTTAATGCAAGGTCGGGAAGAAGGAGATGTGCGCTATTGCTGTTGGGTTCGTAACCAAATCTTGAGGGTCACCATTGCGTTCCTTTTACTTAAGTCTTAGGATTCCGTAAGTGATACTAGATATTTCAACATTAATTTGAGAATACATGTTGCATACCATGAGAGAGAAATGATGAACAAATGTCTGGAGTTTTAAAAATCTGCCTTTGGAATACTGGATCAGAAGTCCTAATACAATTACATTTTCTGTCATTCGTCGAGTTAAACTGCCGAACACTTTCCGGTGAATTATTATCGCCGCTAAAGGAAAGATTTCAGGTTAAAGAGACTCACATATGTTATTGGTGGATCGAAAATAGATTTTAATTGGTGGAATTGATATTATTCATTGCAACGTATAAGAAATGTGAATTTACTATTTGTGCTTAGCTTTTTCACTTCAGTCCCGTCACCTTTTCAGAAACATAATTCAATCATCTTTTTTTACCAATACAATATTTAGTTTTCGACCTATCAATTCGGAAGAATAGTTGTTCCCATTGAAAAAAGCGATCATGCTGATAAATGGACAAAGTTTACAAATATCATAAATACCAAATAGAGTAATATCTGATATTTGTTATCTAAAGGACTTCTAGAAAATAATCAAATTTTCTTTTTGTTTTCATTTAATCTTTTCAAATAAGAACGTAATTCTTGGTTTTGGTTTGGTATTCTGGCAAGATCTTAACAGATCTTAACACATCTTGCCCCGCTTACTTGTGCAGCACATAATAACAAAGATCTTTATCCGGTATCTTCCACTTCGGGTTTAAGGTAATTATTATTCATTCTGTTTATATTTTACAGTTCTAATAACCGTTTTTCGCAATCTACACACCAATGTTTTTTATTTCGTCAGACATCTTCCTCTATTCTTGTGCTCCTCATTATCAAATCGATAACGTACTTACAAGATTTCCTTGGCATTCCCCGTTTTCTTCTTTCGAAAGGGATTCACTCAAAGATAATTTTTTATATTCTGTCAGCATGCATTCTGCAGCATACCATTGGAGTTGTTTGGATTCTACATTTTCGATCACTTGTCTCTCAATCATTATTATCTGTCTAATCTTTTCATTTAGTATTCTATCAAACAGTATACTGACAACATCGTCTCCAAAAATTCATTTTCATAGCATTTAACCGAGAGTTTATTGCATCATTTTTAATTCTCATTTCCGATTCATACGTAACACAGCTCTCCACCATTGTCTTGTATATTGTCTCTTAGTTTTCTTTCGAAAATTTTTGTTTTATAAAATATTATGAAGTCTACTACTAATTGGCCTTCCCTAGCCTATTTTTTTTAATAAAGTCAATATTATTAGATCCCCCTGCTCTAATAATCACTCCGATATATTTAAATTCCTTTTCTACTGGAAATATATCTATTTCTGTTCTAGATCATATCGAGATTTCCCTACAACCATGTGTCTTGACTTTACATTATTTATTTTGAGTCTCCATTTTTATGTTTTATTAATTTCTGGATTAAATGTTATGATACAAAAAATATTATTTTTCTACCTATTTTTCATATGATACGCTGACTCCAAAAAGCGAAATCGCATATGTATGAATTCAAAGATTTTGCAGCCGTTCTCGAAGTCTTAAACGATATCCACTAACATTTTTTAGTTATTTGGCTTATGCACTAAATAAACCTTTCAACATGTTGTTTTACCAGTCTTGCATGACTTATTGGGTGTCTCCTAAAATAATGTAACAAGTATTTCAACGTCAAGTTAAGGGGTAAAGAACTTTTTCTGATGAAATAATATTATATAAATAAAAGATCTTCATCTTCATCATCATTACTAGTTTATCACTAGTTCATTATGAGAGAGAAATGAATATTTTCTAGGATGAAGAGAGTACGTGACCCTGAGTCTTTATTTTGATTCGCGTTGATGTATTTAGTAAAATAGTTGTAGCATACTCTTTTGAATGAATGATTGAGAATAATATTTAATAATGGACTTGTTTATTAATCAATATCATTCACAACAATGTAGCTCAGAATGTTAGCAAATGGGCATGATAAATATTACTAACTAATAATCGAATATTTATTATATAAATACATGGTTTTAAAACCAAGAATTATTTTTTTTCAACTTCATCAATAATAACACACCCCAGACTTAAAATGTATCTGCGTGATTATGTTAACAAACACTGACATATTACATTCTCGTATACTTACGTATATACAGAGTAATATACGCAAAAAGTATAGAGAATGTTATATAATGCTGCGCGAAAAACTGCGCATTTTCTATGAAAAATCATTGCCGCGCTCTGGTGACGAAAAACTGAATCGTGTTGCTAAATTAAGAGAAAAAGTCCTCTAACACGCGGTGTAGCTACAATTCCAGTTTGTGGATCCGTGATGCCAAAAACCAATTGAAGCAAAACGTCCCTCTGTCCGTCTGATACAACTCTAGCGCCTAAACCATGCATAGCCGATTTTTATCCAAAATTCGAAGAAACTCCCTGTCGTTTTCGGCCTGAGCTGAAGCTATGCGATTTTCAAAACATTCATTAATTCTTGGGGGACTATTTGTAGCCTTCCGACATTTTAAATTTTTTTCAAAAACGGCTCTAAATTTTTCTGTAAATTTCTTGTAAGGACTGGTTAACATTTATAGTAAAATACGCTTATAAAGGTGGAATATTTCCAATTGTCACGGTTAACTCCGAATTTTGAAAAAATCGCTAAAATTTGAATATTTTGGCAAGGCCTTACTACAACTACAAACGGTATAGAGATTTTTGCTTCAAATGAAATGTGTTGCTTATAATTAGATCTTTTAATAAGGTCATGCAATTTTTTTTTAAAGTTTTAGTTGATTTCGCACAATATGGCGTGCAATATTTCAATTTTAAATATTTACATAAATAAGATTTTCTAAAAAAACGGCTCCAAATTTTTTCTTTAAATTTTGCCAGTAATGATATGTCTATCCGATGACATAAACGATATTGCCTATTCTATTGTTTTTTAAAAATTAAGGTCAAATGTATTTTTTGAAATACCTCTCACGGGTAATATGAGCATTTGAATAGATTTGTATAGATTATTTAACTTGTGAGTAGAAGTGCTTCAAATGACTTTAGAGGAAGTTTTTCAAAAACTCAATAGATTCCTGTGAAAAAGAGATATTTTGAACCGAAAAGTTGAGAAAATGTCAAAAAATGTATTTTGTGCGGCTATAGATGTCAGCTGCAAGAGAACGGCAAGAACCTTATGTGAGTTGGCAAGAACTCAAACTAGTCCATTAATAAAGGAAATGATAAACATTTGCTACGAGAAAGCCCAGTCCATTCTGTAGCACCTCTAGTTCTTCATATTTTGCAGTAGCGAAGTGTAAGCATTTCTTAATTTTTAAAAGCAAAGAAAAATTTTGAGCTAGAAAAACTTGACAAAAGAAATATGAGACACAAATAAATAAAGTTAATTAGCAAAGGACGGCACGGTATTAGGATTGGGAAGGAAAACGAACGTACCAATGTAAAAACCAAACCGCCTATGAACAGGCAAAAATATGGAGGAAGGGAATGATCCGGTAAAAAGACCAGTAATCGGTGCTACATCAAATTCTTTCCGCAGTTTTGTAAATGGCATCTTCTTGGTAAAGAAAAGGAATGTTTAGAACATTCGACATCGTTATTAGGAATTTATTTTCATTGCTCAAGGTCAAGTAAAAACCGCTGATATCGTACGAGATTTGAACACGCGTTCCTCTTATTGTAATACGCACCTAAGCGATTGCGCTACCAACACAGACGTAATACGTAAGCATTTCCGTGAACTTACTCAATTACTCACTGACTCAACTCTACAATTTTATTCTTCAAACTCATTGCTTTTCCGCACTTCTCCAATTTAAAACATTACATAAATTACCTCTAAGAGACACTAAGAAAGCAAAGAAATCTACGCGGCACTATAAAAATAGTTAATTCTACTTGGAGAATGCTCAGTTCAGCACTATGTAATTTTTGCGTGCAGGCGCTTATTTCAGCTCATCGCTCAACCCTTATCGCTCTGCCTGGTGAGATTATTAGACGTGATAACGTTGGGCTAGGCAGACATGTTTCGACAACGCCCGACATTCAGAATTCATTTGCTACAAGTAATCACCAGAATCTAAGAAACATTTATTGACTTCTAAGAAAAATCACTCATCATTACGCAGTTATTATCTTTTTGTTCATCTACTCACATTTATATAATAATAAACTCTTATTTTCTCGTAAGCATAGTAATGTTTTCTAATATATAACAAATGTCATAATTATTACCACTTCATTCGTTTTGAAAACTCTCAAACGACAACCGCAATGCATACCTAAATTATTGAAAAGGAAAAGTATTAATTAAATCACATAGTCAAAAATAAAGTTGCATGAACAGCCAGACGTGAACTCGAGTCTTCCAGTTCTTCAAACAAGCACCTGAACTTCATGACGTCACCCCGCAGTCACTTATATACAATGTTTTACATATTAGGATGTGTTGATGAGTGATACTTGCTGAGTTTTGCTAGCTGAAGACAGGAATGTTGCTTGCAACGAAAGAAACAGTAAAGTACGATTTCGCAAAATCGGTTTTGAAACGTTTTAAATAGTAAGAAAAGAAAAAACGGTTTCATTGCAGCTTTGCATTTCAAACCATTCTTTAAAATTGTAAATATTGCTTTGCACTTTGCACGAAAATGCCATCATTTCAAGAAAAAGTTTCACATGATTGTTATGCAAGAACGAATTGTGGACAAATAAATTTCATTTGAAAGACAAATTCGTTTTCACTTGTAGTTAGAGAGGAAGACGCCCCGAATGTTCAAACTTTAAAATTTTCGAAAATTCAGAGTTATCCATGAAAAATTGAACTATGTCATCCTTCTATGTATTTTAATTCTATTCTTACCAGAAAATTAGGAGCCGTTTTTGAGAAAATTTTGAAAATGTCCGAAAGGCTTCATGTAAAGTACCCCCAAATTTCAAAGATTTTTCAAAATTTCCAAGATTCAACTACAGCCAGAAAAACAGGGGTTTCTTCAATTTGGAAAGGATCGTACGTGTGGTTTAGGCGCTAGTAGTGATCACAGACGGATGGATTTGACGGTTTGGATAAACCATTTTTTCGACTCCAAAACGTGTATTACCGTTTAATCATGAAATAGATTTTCCGCTGTATTACATAACTTTCTTATACTACGTATACGCACGAACAGGCTACGTATATACGTCAGATACGAATATACTACGTATACTACGTATATTCAGCGTATATGAGAAAGTAAAAACGAGAAGTACAAGTTTTGTTTTGTGCTGAGATAACGAATTATCATATAGTTCAAAATCCATCTAAACGTGTTACAGCAGTTCAAAAGGTGAGATACAAAAACAGTACTGTTAATCTTCTGCATTACTGATTGTCATTTCAAGGTGAGTTTATTTTTTACATAAACGATCTATATTGCAAAATATGAATGTATTTATGTAATCAAGAAAAAACGAGTAATTTGTCACAATCTGGGCACGACGTTGTGTAAAAGTCACAACTTTGATATCAATTACTTAAAAGGTCCAAACATTCCCTCATACTGACTTACGTAAATGATGACAGCGGTGACAAATATTAAATGCGTGGGGAATACATTGAGCCAAGAACCCAACTGTAAACGCATTTTTCGAAGCTCAGTGGTCACAACTGGTCGTAAATCGAACGATGCGGGTTTGATTCCGTCCGAAGGGAATTATACTTTAGTACTCAATTACTACGGTTATCAGGTCACAATATGGATATCTAACGAACGGGATAACATTTTCTCATAATTCATTTCCCATAAAAGTGACAGAGTTGTGACAAACTTTTGGGGCGAATGCAAATGTATGTCAAAACGTCTACTATCTTAATTCCAAGTTATGTTAGTTAAATTTACTAACTAAATATAATAATGGTTACTTATACAACATTATAATAAAGGGATCAAACTAATTACACATTATATAGTATAAAAGTTCAGCAAAGATCTTATGCTACCAAATAAATACAAGTATTTTCCGCTAAACATTCTTATCTTTAATTCTCAGACTTAGGTAAACAGAACGCGGAACAGAATAAAGGCATCGCGCAGAACTGATCCTCAATACCCGATTTAAAACCCGGTGTCAAACGATTTCAGCTACAGAGAGAGTTATTGGTCTTTCAGTAATCTGCAGGTAAGCCTTAATGTATCTACGAATACGAAATATCGGTTCTGTAATTTCTCCATTTTCTCAGAGAGTAATATTTTAAGACGTACATAGAAATCATATTCTAAACATATTCGTTCTCAAGCAGTACAATTTTGGAAAATTCAATATTAAAGCAACTGATGTTTTTAACAATACATGATAATATATTTATTTATCTAACTCCGTTATCATATTTATGAATTTTATAATAAATTTAATATTTAGATTTAAAAGAACGACTTTATCCCAGACATTTTGAGATCCGAAATTCGCACCCCTTGTTTTTTCCTTTATATTGAGACTAAACATTGCGGTGATTTGTGCATTGATCACCTACACAAGCATGGCGAATAATCATTGGATATAACTAAATAATTAAAATTCCTTATTTTCTTTGTGAAAATTGGGACTGATTAAATGCTCACCACTTAGTCTCAGTCTACCCCGCACTAAAGATAAGCCGTATTAAAATATTGTTTATTTAAAAATGGAGATAATAATAAAAAAAATATTGATTTCTTTCACATGACCACGTCAAATCGTACTTTATTATGTTTTGGAGTTAATACATTTTGAAATGTGGCTCCACTCTACCGAAAATTTACATTAAAATTTTAAGAAGACCATAAAGAAATAAAATTATCAATTGTTACAAAACAATTAAGGGATGCGTTCTGTTAGCATTTATCATAAAGGCACAAACACAAAATGGTAATTTTAATGAGTTCGTATGTCTCTAAGGAACTTTGTTAAACGTAAAAATATTCCTTTCTCAATTAATAAAAGAACGAAGAAATTACCTTTATTGCAAAATTTTATAATAAACTTACAGACTTGTTAAGGATTCTGATTATCTCTAGAACTGTTAAATATGTAAATTACTAGTGATTATACAACTTGGTACAGACTTTTCATTATTTCTAATGATTACATAAAAATATGATAATGATATTGCAATTGAGACACTTAATATTTTAGCCATCTCTTCCAAATTTGCTCTGTCACATTGCTTGAATACAAGATACCAGCAATAATCTTAATATAATCACATTTTCGTTTACAAAAACAAGTTTGTTCCTCCTTGCAAGAATTTTGGAATGTCTCTCTCGTGATGATAGTGATTAATGTGTTCCAGGCATCAGGTAAAAAAATATATATTCGGCAAGGATTTGATCTGGCGTTCATTCCCATCTACTACCCGTTTAATCCACGGAGCTATCACAGAGGTACCCTTTACAGCACCGATGAGGGGTGTTGTAGAATGAATTCTATCTTGAAATTTATTGTTCTTATGATATACAACATTTACTTCAGGTTACAGCAAACTCACATTCTGATAAGAATGTGGAATCACCGCGATACTATTCCTTATAGTTGATTCTAGTTAGAAATATTTCCTGATTTGAATGTCTTTTGTGTAGGGCTCGCGAAGTAGCTTCTATCCTGGCGAACTGCTATCTTGCCCTCCCATATCTTCAAGGTGATTCCACATTACGCGATAAGACTGAACTGTAACTCGTCGTGAAACACCAGTCTGAAATATGAACCGCGTAGTACAAGCAAGTAACTATGATTTTTAAAACCAATTAACACAACTAAGAGAATTTTATCAAATTTGCATTCGTTATCTGCGAAAACTTGTAACCTAAACTGGAATGATATAATGCTAACAATATTTTAATTATCTGCAAATAGTTATTTGATTGCTTCTAAAGAAATTATAATGCTTATAATGTAAAATAACGAAGTAGTTGTACTTCAACAGCACATTCTTTCTTCTCTAATGTCACTGCTCCGCAATATTATACTATTACATGAATTGGGAAAAGAGTTTTCAAATTAATAAGTATCTCTATTTTCAATTTTTTGTAGTTTTGACTTTTTCAATTTTCAAAAATATATAGAGTCTCTCTTGAAAATAGACTACCCAGCGCCTCGGTCAGATGGTACAGAACGGAGGGCTTAGTCGTCAAAAATTGATGGACGATAAACTGGCCCTTTTAGGCCCCTATGTTTTCAAAATTATTAATTACAAAATATTGACATATTACTACTGAAATCACACCGTAACAGAAGAAAAAAATCATATTCTGATCTGAGCTCACAACGTTAGCAAGTGCCGACAGCGTACTCATGACGTTAACCATTCGGCTAAAGGATTGTGCTCTGTGCTGCCACTTAGAAAAGTAGTTAAACATAATAAAACCTATGTTAAATAGAAATACAATCGTTTCAGCATATATTTTTTTTCGTTTCAGAGGTCAATCCTTTTAAGTTTAAATATATTGTGATATATAATATGATATAAAATGTATAATATAGGGAATAATAAAATATATTAATATAATATAATTATAATTCTTAATAGAATGCGAATCCTTTCTCTATAGAAAGAAAGTACAATATTTTTACTTTTCTTCATGCATACTTCAGTACCACATTGTCATAATAAAACTAGAAAGGACTTGCAATTATTCGAGAAGAGCCTAGTTTCTAGAAGTAGGACAGTTTTAAAGAATACTAGTGATGCTAAACAGAGCTGCATTCTCTTTTCTCACCCATTTTCACGTACACTTATGCGGAAAATACTAAAGTTTCGAAAAATTGCACATGATCTTATTTAAAAATCTTATCTTTATGAAAAAGTTTCATGAAGAGAAAAATCTCAAATTTTAAATATTTTACTTGTAGGAATACTTACGAAAATCTGTTTTCAATGAACATGAGACCAGCACATTCTCTAAATGCACTTCCTTAATTATCCAACAATTACATTTACATTTTTATTACATTTGTAATAAAAATTATGGAGCCATTTGTTTGAACATTTGAAAATGTCCCAGGGGCTTCATGTAAAGTACCCTCCCCTAATTGAATATCGGTTTCAAATTCAAGGCCATGACATCAGCCAGATCGATTGGGAGTATCAATTTTGGGTGAAAATCGGCTGAACGGTTTAGCTGCCAGCGTTGTTCAGGGACGGACGGACAGACATATAACCGCTGGGTCGATTTTTCGCCATCAACCACCCACAAACATGGATTCTGGCTACACCACGATTTGGAGGATTTTTTCTAAATTTAGCAAGTGGATTTATCCATTTTTTCGTCACAAGGCCGTGTGTAATATGCGTTTTTCTGCAGACAATTCGCCGTTTTTTCGCGTAGCATTACGTAACTTCTTACTCCTAATAAAGAAAAGTAGTCAATATATGAGAAAATTTAGATTATGCGTTCATGGAAAATTTGTATTATTTTCACTGCAAAGCAATTTTCTAAATTTAAAATATTTATACAATTTTTTATAACTTCATTTGTAGAATTAGTTATACCGAGAAGAAGAGTAAAGAGTTCATGAGAAATTTGAAACAGATTAGTAATTGTAATGTTGAAAAATCCCAGAGACATTAATAAAAGGTGACATTTACTACAGTATTTGTAATAACGGTATAGTGTATTCGAATGAAGAGTGTAAAGTAAAAAAGAAAGAGTTCTTTTTCAGAAAGTTTCAATAATGCAATATGAGCATACTGTAACATACCCTCCAGAAATATTGGAATATCATTGGATTCAGAATCCCAATGAACTTGCTAGTATAATATTAATTTTGAAAAAGAATACATTGATTTAGAAGTCAGTAATGTTTTAATTTTTTTGCGGTACCATGCGTACACAGGTCCTTTTCCTACAACGAGTCTAAAAATAAATACATACCTGCAGAGTCTTTTGGAAATATTTGGAGTTCGTGATTTCAAAAGCCGAATTTTCCTTCAAAACCCCTAAATACCATTTTTACTTGATATCATTGTTTCTGTGTAGTGTGCTGCATTCGAGAACGTAAAATATAGTAAAATATTTAATTTTGAAGTCTTAACTCAATATTAGCCAATTATTTTCCGTCACTGTTCCTCAGCTTAAAAAACTATGGAAATATTGTAATGAAAGAACATTATTAAATTCAGTGGTACTCAGTTTAATAAATATGTTTATTTTACCAACGAAATAGAGAAACTGTGAATAAAATATGTATTCGCTACAATGAATATCATTGCAATATTGTAGGAAATCTCTGAGAGAGTTGAATATTAAGTTATAAATAATAATCGAATTAGCTGACCATATATGAAAATTTCATTTTTGATTAAATAAATTTCTGTTTCTTATAATACTATTTTACCAGGGAACAAAGTCCTTTAGGTTTATTTAGGCAACGATTATTGAAAGTCCGAATTCAAATATAAATTTTATTTGGCAATTGGAAGTTGTTTTATATATTTTTAATGTCTCTTTTTTAACTACTAGGTCATATAACGACCACTGTGATTTTTATGTTTGGGTTTTCTGTAGGGAAGAATACGTAAGGAACATCACGAACACACATCTATGTCCGAGGCGGAACCCGCTATCTCTCGAACCCAGGAAGCCAGCGGCCTTGTCGTCCATTTCCTCTTTCTCTCCTAGTAAACCTTTACATCATATATCCAAGATCAAATACATCGAAGATATCGCTTAATTCTCCATCATTTGAATTACGTTTTTTCCTGTGTCCCCTGGCCACGGGATAAGTGGAAATGAAACCTCTGACTAGGTAGTAAAGTTGGCCTCGAGGAAGCCAGAAAGACATCTTTATGGTAATATCTACTATTACTACCAAGATTTTATCCAACGTTGCATTTTGAGTGCAAACAGAGTGGCAGAACTCATTTCAACCCAAGGATCATATGACTTTGTCGTGGCCATCCTGTGGCCTCTAAGCCTGAGGCAAGAATTGTGATTCACTCGGATCGGGCACTGCCACTTCTCGCACGGACATCTCGTGCAGTTACCCACCCCTATCCCCCAGAAATGAAGAAGATCTACTGTAAAGCATGCTCCTGTGCACTGCGATAATGAAAGAGCGAAGACGGCAGCTTGTCGACTATAGAGGAGATGCTGGCTACAGTCCTCCGCAAACTCTTTAAAACTTTCTTAGCTATGGCTTACAACTAATACGTGAAGGGAATGATTTTAACATGCCTTTTTATAACTAATTTTGCGTTTTTGATGTAACACTGTCTTTGTCATTTATTTCATTTTTAAAATTAGTCATTTTTACTGTTTTTACTTCTTTTAATCTTGTAATTACAAAATATTTTAACTGACTTTTATAGCTAATTTTGAAAATTTTATGAATAATATTGCACTATGTAATTGATGTTATTTGAGCACAATATACAGTCTTCTTTATATTATTAAAAGAAGGTATAGTTTCACTGTGAAAATAATAAAGACTGTAGTCTAGTTTTCAGATTTGAGAACTGTGGATTCATTGAATCTTGTGTTCTTCGTGTTGATCTAAAACCAAATGTATTGCGTCTGATATGATTCATGATGGATCATGAGCACAAATTATTTGTTGTCATGTGACATCGCAGATAAATGGCTAAAATTATTTCACAATTAATCATTAGAAAACAAGGACGGTGTGTTTCCTGTGAATAAAACCGTTTTACTTCAATATCGATATCCGTGTCAAGGTTTCCGGATGTTTAAATTCATGAGAGAGCTTTGAATCGAACTAAATTCTCCAGAAACTGTTTCTAAATATACAAAAACCTAACATAAATTGGAAAGGTACGATTCGGAAACACTGTATTTCGCTTAAATATTTTAATTGAAATTGTCCGGAATTGAAATTTCTTAATCAAATACTCAATCTTCTTAAAGTTTATCTAAACAAGTTTTTGTTTCTTTCTTGTAACACAGCCATTTAAGAAAATTACATTGATCGTAACATTTTAAAGTTTTCTAAATTATTTTTTACTACGTGGTTATTCAAAAATATTTAAGAAAATATTTAACTTCAGTGTAGAGATTTTCTGAAATTAAAAGAATTAAAAATTTACTGTTTATATTATTAGGTATTTATTAAAGATATCAATTATTACAATTTTGCTATTAATATATGCAATGTGATATGCTGAAAATAATTAATTATGTTAGCGCCTATTCAGGCCATATCAGATTTGTACTGTTGCCTGTATACACTTTAAATAAATAAATAAAAATATCACTGGGAAGGGATAGATATAATCTTTCAGCAGTGTAACAGAAAAATATAACTTTGAAAATATATGAAGAATAAGACACCATTTTCTTGAAAGATTTCTAATGAGAGGTTCCCTAGTTCCTTTCACGGGATTATCACTATAAAATTGCATCAATTTTACAAATAGTCTAAAACAATATTAATAATAGCAATTTGCAATGATAATCTACTTGGGATTCGGCAGTGATTTTTGACTGATTAATTATAAAATCACTGTTGCACCTGCTCATATAGAAAAAATGGGCGATTACATTTTCATAATGCGTAATAAATGTGTAAAGATTATTTGCATTTCCTTAACAAAGGCGTAATAATGTCAAAAATACAAGTTTTTAACATGTGAACATGAATTTAAATTCTGTTTGATAGGGAAATGTGTATATTATGTAAATGTATTATATTGTGTGTTTCCTGAAAAATGATAATGTAATAATTAGTGTTTCTGCTTTAGAACCATTAGTTTTAAAATAGTTTGTAAGAAACAAAATCTTAATACTATTAATTCTATTAATTTAATCTCCCAATTTTCACAAATTAGATACCATAAATTGTTCTTTTCATGGTAAAGAACTCGATAAAAATGTCACAGCCCCTTCCCGTGACCCGCTGCCCTGGTTCGTCAGCGTCCACGGGTTCGGGCCAACGTCCAGTGCAATTGGCGGAGTGATCCTCGCGCCCGCGCGCACCAATCCGTTTCGTTTCTGTGCCCTCTCCTATTACCTCCTCTTACTTCCTCTCACCTCCTCTCCTCTCCTGTCCTTATTTCCTGCTCACGTTAGCGAGGCAGCGTCACTGACCTGAGAAATTGCTCCGCCCCTTTGAGATAACTAGGAGGAAAATCTTCGAGGGGAGGAAGGGGGACGTGTCTGAAACTTGGAGCAAAAGCCAATGATAAGAGCGGATACGCCTCGACGCCAGGATTGGTCAAGTGTCTATCGATGGTTGTCCAAGCTGTGGAAAAGCCAGATTTGGCCGCACAAGGCATCGCCCATATTCTGTGAGAGTGGGTATACATACATGTACATTATTTGACAACACATTGCCAGATGACATTAAACGATTAAAATCAACACAAAATTTTGTTCAACGTAAATTTTTTTCTGCTACATAACAGTTTCTACACAAATAAAGACTATACCGAGCATCAAAAAGGAAATTAATATTAATTTGCACAATAATATTTAATGTTTTATTTACCATTTTGACTGTATAACTCTAAACTACCTGAAACAAGTATTGTACGTCAGCATCTGGGTCAGTCCTCTCGTGTCTCGATCCTCGTGTCTCGACTCCTGTCTCGATCAGGTTTCTCCCCAGTTTCCCTGATCGCTTGAGCAAATGCTGAGATGGCCCTTGTTTTGCTTCTGAACATAAATGTTACTTCATTATCTGTGTAGGACTTCTAGAGTTCAGTGAGAAAGTGTTTCAAATTACTTGAAACGTAGTTTTTCGAAAACACAAAAGATTCCTGTGAAAAGAGCTTCAAATTTTGCATTTTCACTAGATCCTAACCGATTTTTTTAAACATCACCAAAGTTTTCAACGAAAATTTTCATACAACAAAGTTTTACTCTTCTTTAATATTTCGAATGTACCATTAGGAAATCGAAAATTTTAGAAAATTTAAAAAAAAGGTATTTTGGATGGCGAGAGATGGCAGCTGGCAATTGAATGAGGGTACACCGTAAAGCTAGCCTGCACCAAGGAGATTAGAAGACTCTACTACGTGAAAGTCTGTGCTATTCTGTAGCTTAACTAGTTCAAAATATTTTCACACATCGCTGTTGTTTTTGGCATTTTTTGAGAAGCAAGGCACGATTTAATTAATAATATTTGTTTATTCTTTATTTAAATAAGATTCACTCCGCACACGTACCCATGAGACAAACGACTGTCACTTAGTTTCGAATGAAAATGGTCGTAGAATTCGTAGAAAAAGTAACACTAATAATTGTAATATAATGTTGTAGTTGGTTGAGGACGATTCTAGGAAAACGGGTAATTTTGTTTCTTTCTTATTTCATACAGAATATAATACTATCACTAAAATATACACAGTGACTTTTCATTTTATTAGTTTTACTAACATGAAATCAATGGCGTGTATTTCTCTTTATTATGTTTTGCAGTTGGTGAGAGATAGACGAATTCCGATGCTAAAATTCAAAAGTAGGTATGTACTTTCATATTTTGCTCGTCTTGAAAATCAATATGCGAATTAAAATAATCGAGCTAAAAATTGGAAAAATTAATCGATGTGTCCATTAATCGGTGTAAAAATAATCGATTTCTTTTTTCGATTAATCGTATAAAATAATCGATTATTGTGTTTTAATCGCGATTAAATCGCCCATTCATACTTTATACGAGTGTCTCAGAATAAATGTTACAAACGTCGGGGCGTGTAGAGAAGGCAAAGGTAATCACATTTTGCCAATAAACGTGTAATGGGAAATTTAATATAATGAAATTCACATTTGCTCCTGATAGAAAGGCAAGCCAAAATGTGCTGGTGATTGATAACTCACGATCTAACGCTGTCGAAAAACTTTCGTGTATTTGCCAAATACCAATGCACGATGAGTTGCTTAGAAATCAGTGGCGAATAGTGTGTAACTTTCTTATTTGAAATTTTCTTTACATATTCATTAAAAGAAAGTAATAATAATAATAATAATAATAATAATAATAATAATAATAATAGTCACTTCATTAATGAGGCGAGCACGGGCCATCAGGCCAGTGCACGACACATTATCTATAAATTTCTGTACTACGTGGTTAGGCGGGAGCCCATATATTTATAGATGAACATTGAACACAAAGAGTTTAATATATATTAATAATAATGTAATTCACAATTTACACATTCTTAAACGTGTACACACAAAGCAAAACCGCGATCGTCTTGGATCCATTACATGCCTTTGACGTTTGTAACATTTTATTCTAAGACATACTGTTATAATTTCTCCTGTGATATTTATCGATCGTTATTCTCTTATTAGAAGTATCATACCGAATTTCAGGATTTGCACTTTGCAATTTGCAATTTTGGCTGAAAGTGAGCAACAAATTTATGATTTTCTTGTACATTGAACATATACTTAGGATATCCAATAATATGCCCGAGGCTTTGGTAATGAACAATTAGACATTTCCATCGGTTCCTTGAGTAGTGGTAAGAATTTTTTAGTCGGATCTGCAACTTGTACGTAGAGTTTAAATACAAAAGCGCCATTATATCTAGGCACAGAACAAGTTCTAGCGATGAGTAATTAATTGCAGTTGTCGAATGTATATTTTGTTTGTAAAAATGTGAAACAATCGTATCACACCGAAGAATTAAATAATGTTCTTATTGCAATCAGCGCTGAGAACGTAAGTCATCGATAACTACAAAAGTTGATTAGTTTGGTTTGGCATTTTGTTAAAGGTGAGTAACGAACAAAACTTCAAAGCCAGAGTTTAGGACTTAAAGATTCGAGAAAAAACGTTTCTCCATCATTTGATATAAACCAGACGTCATTTAGCAGTTACGACTGAAAAGTAGTTCTTAAATAGAAACACTTTCACTAATGTAGCTTCATTGTAGCGAGATTTTGCGCACAAAATGTGCTCGTTCTACATAATCGCGAGTATTACCTTTCTTTAAAGCTTTAATTGAAATTCTAAATTCGTAATGCGAAAGATTTTGTCTCTCCGAGGGTACTTTCACGCGGAGCCATTCAACAGCGCTTCCGAATGGCTCAGCGGCTGGTTAAGCATTGGTTTCATAGGAGGTGTTGACTTGAGAGGCGCAGGAGCGCTGCTGTGGCGGTTAGCGGCAGACTTCCGCCACCACAAAAAATTCATATTTTTCTTAAAAATGGCTCCAAATTGTTTCTTTATTTTTTTCTAAGATAAAGCAAATACCCTTATAAAAATCCTCGATTTTTTTTTAATTTAAAAAATTGTTTTCAAAATGAGTCTATTCTTAAAATTTAAATTTTTTTTTGTTTTCTTCAGATAAATCAAAGAACGCTTATACTCGTAAAAATGACCCAGGTCCGATTTTCGTTGAACACACTGTTTTTCAAAAATTGCAAACGTTCAGTTTGCGGCGCCTTCTCACAACTACAATATTGAAGACAGACTTTTCTCAAATGAAATCTGCCCTTAAAAAGGCGTTCTTTGAATTAAATAATTCACAATAATATAAAAACACTGGCGGTTTTCGTGTAATTTCATCTCATCGACTAGTTGTTAATTAACATGTGGCAAGAAGTTTCTTGTAGCGAAGTTACGCATGTGAACATTTGCTCTGATTGGTTGATAACGTATATATTTATTCTAAGACATATTGTATAATTTCTCCTGTGATATTTATCGATCGTTATTCTCTTATTAGAAGTATCATACCAAATTTCAGGATTTGCACTTTGCAAATCCGCGTATCGGCTGAGCACTAATAAACGGAGGTTGCCTATCAATGCCGGTCAAATCTCCCACATGTAACTTCGTTATATGAAATTTCCCACCGCGTGCTTATTGACAAAAAGTTATAATTATCGACTTCTCGTATGCCTTAGACGTTAGTTTAACTTTCATTCTGAATTCCCGATAAATAACCTCTATTGAATGCATTAGAGCCTGGCGGTAACGAAGACACGCCTCATCATTTTGAATTACAATTTTTTTCAAAGAAGTTTGTATTATAATAATAAACACGGGCATGTTGCAAGTCGCGCTGGCGCAGCAGAAATCCTTCTCAACCAACTAGTCTCCGCTGGCTGCGCACCCCCTCGGAAATGTGCTGTGCTCTCTCCCGTCGCTTCTTACAGCTGGTGCTGGAAATACTCTTTACTGCTCATCGGTACAGATAAACATCAGGGGCATACAAACACATTTTACACAAATCTTAAGAGGGGCACAAATCACGGCAACTATTTTTTGTTGTTGTGAGAAAACGAGCTCAGGTGAAATATGTGAAATACACACATGAAAGGAAAAGTTGTGAACTAAGTGCACTGACGTTTTACGACACACTCAAAATTGTATATCTCATATTTATTAAGGTATTTGAAATGACTACTGATTTCATGTTCTAAAGCATTTTAGAATATACGAGTTCACAACATACCAAAAGCATTACATACACGTTCTAAAGGCCCGATTAGGTAGGCGCTAGATTAACGCACGTGACATATCGGTCCGTACACACACACGCACACACACACACACACACACACACACACACACACACACAGGTCGTCACGTGCGTTGCTGATCGCTGATTGCGGAGTTCTGGCAAAACCTTTTCTCATCTCGGACTGCCCATTGAAAGGACATTTTTCCCCAAAGAGCTTCCCCCAATTCCTGGAATTCTCTGGTATTTCTCCCAAAGAACTGTTCTTGGAGAATAGCGCGCCCAAGCATCTTATGTTCATGTTCCCCAGTGTGGGAAAACTGATTTCGTTCTATCTGTGCTTTAGAGACCTCAAATGTTGTGTAACGCACACTATTACAGATTTTTTCCCAAAAATGAAATTGTGCGATTCGATAATATTTATTTTAGAAAAAGGTCCACAACTATCCCAACCCCCTTTGTAGTAAATCCGTGAAATTTGATGTAAATCACGTGAAAGTAAATCATGTTGATGTGAACGCCCCTATTACAGCATTTCTTTCACACAAATGAAATTGTGCGATTGAAAATTTTATTTTAGAAAAATTCCCAACCCTTATCCCAACCTCCTATGTAGTAAATCACGAAATCCTCGATGTACTCTGAGGGAATAAATCAGACGGAGATTGTGGCCCCCGGATCTTTTTTGATTTTACCCAGTTTTATGTTGGTAAACTAAATTAGTGTGCAACACATTTTTTCCCAAAGGAATTTCATGCATACGTGCATATGTTAGGCTCTTCTTTATATACATTTTACGGTTTCTTAAAGTGAGTTTTGTCTCATTATTACCAAAAATATAATTATTCGTTATTTTGGGATCAATAATTTTTAATTGTGCACAGGAAATGAGGGTGTTGGAAGGGAAAAGGGGCCTGATAACAATCCCCAATCATGGGGGAGCAGCTGAACCCTTTAAAAAGAGGCACGCTTTTTTTGAGATTGACCCCTAAACAAGGAAGATGTCATTACAGCTGGAGAAGAATTTAATTAAACATTGAGAGCCCCCCCATCACAACGCCGATCCTCTCGAAAACCGAGCGGAATATTTTATGGAGGTCAGGTTAAGTTGCCCAATTGGCGGTTCGGTGCCATTTTTTTGGGCCCGAAAAAGGTTTTAGTCAAAAGTAAAAAACCCCTTCGCCCACGGGGACGAGAACACGTGGGCCCCAGAAAACGCCCCACCCCTTAAGTGAAAAATGGGTTTTTATTCAGTTTTTTATAGAAATTGAAAAATTAAAAATTACCCTCATATGTTTCACGGTTATGCATGGTACAAATTTAAATTCGGGCATGGTTCCATCCCCAACTCCACCCCATTTCAGAGCAGCCGGGCGACTGGGGGATCAACAAAGGGGAAGTGGGTGGGATCTACGAGCAAGGGAAATATGGCCCCAATCATATTAAAGGTGTTAGTTGTGTACCTTGAGGTCTTGCAAGTTGGACATCCCTGGTCTAGATTGTCCAATAAAGTGGTCACGTTCTATAAAAGTTTGTATATTCATATTACTTATTCACTATACGTTTAATTACGTTTTGAATGTTGTTTTATGTGGCTTCCGTTAATTTTTTCCCACTTTTAACTTTGAATAAAAATATCACTAAAGACCGGATTTTAAAGGTAAAACTTTCAAAAAAGTGCAGAAAAGCACGAAAATGTGCAAAAACTGCAATAAATGGATCAAGACATTCAAAACGGGGTTAGAAGACTAAAAAATCCAGTTAATGCATTTATCAACTAATTTTTTTTATTTGAATGCCATATTTAAGGGGAATAAATATAATAATTTTTGTATTTTATTATAATTAAGTTTTATATATTGTTTAAACAGACTATTTTATTTTAAATATTTTCAAAACCAAAAATTTAAAATTTAAAAAAACAAAAAAAAAAATAGAAAATGAAAATCCCAAAAATACCAAATAAAAAAAAAATTAGTTAAAAGAAATGTTCTTCAATAAATGTCTTTTATTATATTTCCAAATTTTTTTCAGAGAAATGATTATATCTTTTTCAACTAAAACATGTTTCAGACAAGGGAAATTCGTTCTACATTTATATTTGTCTCACTCTAAAAAACGGACACCCCAAAGCGTCTAAAACTTGTTTTTTCTCTTACCCCGCAGGGCAACATCTGTTCCGAAAATTCCATGAATTTGAAACCAGCTTTCCGCTAAGATTCACGCGGAAGATAAATGCACTCGCGCTCCTTGTTAGCATGTTCGAAGTCGAAAAACGAAGACTGACCTTTTCCCCCACAATAATCAAATTTTTAAATTGACAAGGCATTTTGAACAAGTTCAAACGCCAGTTCATATGGCAACAAAATCCGAAATAATAGATTAAACGGCACTGGGTTTCGATACCCGAATGATGTTGGGTTATGTCATCAAAAATTTTTTTTTTAAAAGAAACCTTTAAAAAAAATAAATTAAAACAAGTTGATAATATAAAACATCAATTGTAGCAAAAAACTAAATCTCGAAATTGTCCCAAAAAAATCCCAAAACTCAATTTTTGGAAGATTTAAAACGTTTGTATCGCAGTAACCCCCCCAAACGGGAATTTGTGCAAAATAAAACCCCGCTAAAATAAACCTTTATGATTCAAATTTCAAGTTGAAAAAAAAAGATGGAAATGGAATCCGGTCTTAGCAATCAAAGGGGGTTGGTAAGAGATCCGTACATTGACGACCAAAGGGAAGCGAGATACACGAGAAGAGAGACCGCGCGGCGCAGAAAACATAGTAATATTGCGTTCGAAACATCGAATACCAAAGCGTAAAAGTTCGATCAGAAATTTTTTTCCCCACGTTTTTAAATTTTTTTGAATGGGTTTTTTTTATGCTTTTTTTACAGGGAAATTTTGAAAGTTTTTTTTGGTGATGGAAACGGGAGATTTGATGTTTTGAGACGGCATTCTGTGAATTCATTCAGTGAAACTGACATCTTCCTCTGTGAGTCAGGGAAAATATAGATTTCTCGCGCGAACTCCACTGATATGCCAATGCTTCTCAACAACTCACATTGCGCCTTTTAAAGAGGCAATCCCCCCAACACACCGCAAAGGGTTTCCTCATCGGGGATATGCTCAGTTCAAAGTCAAAGGGCCCACAATACCGCGAACGAGAACGGCAACGAGGCGAAACAGAAGGACAGGGGAACGCGAGATACATGGGCTTAAATAAACAAAAAAAAGAGGAAAAACGCTATGAACCCCATCAGCATAAAAAAAAAACCAAGAAAAAAGGGTTTTCGAAACCTGTACTTCCGCTAAGCTGCTCTGTACACCACTGATTTCCCAATCACTAATCAAATTTTCAAACTATAAACGCTTTTTTGCCCCTTATATTTCTCCAAAAAACGTTTTCGGAGGTGCCAGTCAAAAATTTGCATTCGACTTTTTTCCCACAGTAAAAAAGATAATGCTATGGACCTGAAGAACTAAATGAATTTTTTATTAATACATATTTTTCTTTTTCGTATCGTACGTATATATGGGGGAACAGTATACAGAAAATCATGTAATGCAGCACTAAAAACGGGAATATTTTTTTCAGAAAAACCTTTTTTGTGGGTCCTGATACAGAAAAAGTAGATAAAACATCTTAAAATTTATTATTCCCTATAAAAGTTTTTAGTCGATTTCAGAAAACGTAAGCCCTGATACGAAAAAAGGGTTTTTTTTCAAAACGCCCGTCCGTGAACACCACTACCCAAACAAGTGGTTTTTCCCAAAATTGGGTATTCCCCCATAGACCTGGCTTGACTCAAGGTTTGCGATTTTGAAAACATTCAATTTTTGGGTTAACATGAACTCTTGGGACAATTTCAAAATTTTTTTAAGATTATTTTTTTTTAATTTAGTAATACTATTCTTCTATTCTAGTAAGAATAGAATAAAATACACTTATAAAGGTGTCATAGATTAACTCTTGAATTTTTGAAACTTTAAAAAGTTTGGAATTTTCTCAGTTTATTCCTACTATTACAAAATTGAATATATTTTTCCATCAAATATTTTTTTCCATAGTTAATTTTAAAATCATGACTTTTTAAAATTTTAATAGTTTTGCGTATTAAAAAATTACATTTGTTGCAAATTGCAATTTAAAAAAAAAAAAAAGCAAGATTTTCCAAAAACTCGGTTCCAAAAGAAAATATTTGAATCTTTTGATGCTATAATATTTGCGTTTTTCTCGAAAAAGTTATGGAAGTATATGTCGCGGTTTGAATATTTGTTTCTATTTCGCGCCTCCTTTCTTTCCTCCAAGCCCAGCGCCGCCAGGGCACGCGCTCAAGTGTACAGTCGCCCTTCTGAGCTGGAAGCAGGGTCGCACATCTGGCACACTGCTGTTCTGATAGCGTGACTTTTCTGATCTGCACAGACATCTCGCCGCGTTCTTCGGCGGGCTGCGTGCTACACCAGGGCAATGCGATACCCAGCGCCCAGGAAGAGGGCGGTGAGCAGTTTCAGTGGGCGAGATCAATGTGTGCAATGACGAAGTGAGATTGTATTCACTCTAAGAATGAGTGGAATCATTCGCGTTTCTTTAATTATAGTTGAGCATTATATATATATATATATATATATATATATATATATATAGTATATATATGTGTGTGTGTGTGTGTGTGTGTGTAAGTGTACAAATAATAATTTAAACAATAAATAACAATTATGAAAGTATATTTGATTAATTAACATCTTGTGAGATGTTAACTAAAGTAACTTACTTTGTCAACATGTATGGATGGTAAACTGTTGTTTTTATTGAAAATACTGGTATAAACGTCCGTATGACGTCTCATACCGTTAGTTGGTTGCAGAGGTATTTTCCTGGTATTAAAGAATAAAATGTATTTGAAAAAGGTAAGGAAAAAAATACCATTTTGGCCATATCTAATCTTTTTCGGTCCCTGTTCACTAGTGTGAATCAAAAGAAACCAATCCCTTATATCTTCTCTTCTATTTGGCTTATAGTATTTGAAGTGTTTCTGTTTTAAATAGCATCTATTTTATGTGTATTTAATTATATCTCCAAAATATATTCTCAAAAAACTCAAAATACAGTTCTTTAATACAAAATATATACGTATTTCAAATACAAGTTTTTAAAATATTGTCAACCCTGTCTATAAACTATGTGCGATCAGCAATGTACTAATCTTAGTTTACAGCTGGAGTGTTGTATTAATACATGCTCAAGGAGTAAGCATCTGAAACTTTTTTGTAGAATAATTTTGAGGGGTTTAGAAGTAAAGCACCTTTCAAAAATTAAAAACAAGCTGTTTGAAACTCCAAAGGCCTGGAGTTCTTTCTAGTAGATGAAGGGAATATCAATTTTGAAGAAAATCGTCTGAACGGTTTAGGTGTTAGGGTTGACTACAGACGGACAGACACGTTTTGCCGTAAATAAATCAATTTTTAGGTATCAAGGACCCATAACAAATGTATTCTAGCTACACCACATGTTAGAAGTAATTTACTATCTATAGCAACAGGATTTATCCATTTTTTCGTTGCCAGGGCCCGGCAATACCAGAGCTCTGGCACGATTAAATTGCTTTCTCTTAGAGGACAAGAGGATTGTAAAGAGGAAGAAAGTAAAATGTTTATAGTTTAAAATTTCATTAACAAATATCTATTAAATTCGAATTTAAAAATAAATACTTCTCAGCCTACCGTTTGTAAGAGAATGTATTTATCTCTGTGGAGTAATGACAAATAATAGTACGCACGTAGATAACTCCAAGGACGAGCAGAGAATCTCTTCAAGCACCTTCAATGTCTTTACGTGATGTCTTTATGCTTCAGTTAGGTATAAGGTAAACTATGGTTATTGCCTGAAATAACTTAAATAAATTTGGTAAGAAAACTTTTCAAAAATTAACCAAGTATGTTTTTGAAAGAATTTCAAGAAATTAGTAGATTCGTAACATTGTAAAACTGGTAAAATGTAAAATACATAATACTGTACAAAAATATGTGACGAAAAATTAGATATTTGTTAGGTTTCAGCCAGTCTGCCCAGATCACAAATTCCAGAACAGTACATAGAAACATATGCAATTGCTACTAGAACCCGGACTCTAGCCATGAGATCAAACGGGCAGTGCCATGAAAGAGGACTTTGACATTACTGAAGATTTTCAGTTCTACACTTAATCATGGAATTATTTATCCTATTTCAGTGTATGATATGGCAATAATTCACATCATTAAAACTAATCTATATACGACAGACCGTCTTCACGTCCGATCGCGGTTGCCGTGGGCGGATCTGCAGCGGGCGGATCTGCATCGGCGTGTTGCGCAGCAAAGTTCCTCCACCCTGGGCGGTAATGCCGACTTGGAGACACAGAAACGAGATACAAAGAGATTCATTTCTAGCAGCAAAACTGTTCGAACTCTGCACTTAAATAAGAATGAAATTCTGCTGCTCTATTTTGAACAGGTTTTACTGCATTATAACATCAATGTCTGTCCAGCTGTGTTCCATGATGCAGTGTCAACTCTCAACTGGACGAACGAGGGCGCGGTCAAATTAAGCTTTTGAGTGTCGTGCAGGTAGCCTGCTCTCGTTATAAAGAAATACATTACCTTAAATATTAAAAACAAAGTAAGATTCCTAGACTCGAATATAATACTGTGTATCAAATATCTTGTCGGATTGCTACTATGTATTAAGGCCAATGAGAAATTTGAAAACGTATTAATGAAATACAAAAAAATTATTAATGAAGATTCCAAATAAACAAAATGCATTAATAGTCTATCTAAGAGCGCCGTGTCTATTAGAGTCGCGAGTTGTATCAAAATATTTTAGCAAGCCAGAGTGCTAGTAATCCACTAAACTTTGATACATAAATATAACTCTTTATTGTTTCTTACATTCATTTAATCTAACAAATCCATAACTTTGCGGTAAAACAATCTACGATAATGCTGCCTAATTCTAAACCTAAACCAATCCTGTTCAAAAATCTTGAACTCTAATTAACTAAAAATAACTTGAGAAGATACTGGCAAATTTACAAGAAGAAGCGACGTTAAACAGAAACTAAAATAAATCTCAAGGATAATAAAGCTAAATGACTTGACCACCTCTGAGGCGACAATTGGCAAAACGTACCTATCAGAAATTCACCCAAACTCTGAGAGCATCTGTGGTCATGCAAAATGGCATTTCGAACTAAATCCATAATTCCGCCATTAAAATTAGGAACATCAATCATTTCTTAATGAAGAAAAGTCGAACGCTATCGCCCAACTTCTGGAAAACACTTTCAAACCTCACCCAATTATAAACTCTGCCTTCAACAACCAAATAGAGGATTTCTTTAAACAAGAGAGAACCACTGTTGCTGCTGCAACTAAGTACCCTCGCTTGCACAAAAAATGGGCGATGTCCTGAGCCGAACTTTTACCAGAGTTTTCTGACTTCTGCCCTGTCTCTTGTGGCGGGATCGAGCGACCAACTGGCTTTAGCTTCCATTTCCAGGAGGCGGACTATCTATATCTGAACATTACAAAATGGCGGTGATGGCGAGTTGGTATTATCGTAAATATTTGAATATAAATATTAAATCAACCAACAGTTTTATATAATTCCTTTAGTATACATTTAATTATATAAATAAAGGCGTGCAATTTCAGTAAAACATATTTTAAAACTGTTATAAAACGGGTTTTTTGCAAAATAACACTGCTGACAACGACTCATTAAGCTCCATGTCTACATTTCGTCGTTTATTATTGTAATATTTAATATAAAATGCAAATAATTTGCATTGTACGCATTGTCTAACCTAGTTATTTTATTAGAAAAATTAATAACTTAAAGAAATACGTTTTAGAGTCAGTTTCACAAACACGTCTCCGAGATAGCAGCTTGTGTCAGAATACTTCATCATCAATTTCTCAGATGACCCAATTAAAAATACTATATGGTCGTGGACATTAATATTATAATAAAATAGTTTTGATATATAAAATTACTAAATAAATCCTAGCATTTAAAGTTCATTTAGTCTGCTAACAATGAAAGTTTACCGGGTAGACATTAGGATTGTAAGTAGTTGTAAGCAAATGAATGATTATTGATCTTTGTTTTGGGACTGCACTCACTACCTCTCTTCAATCTACCGTTAGTGATTGCTGATTGTATTTTACATGGAGTTCTTACTGCAACATTAAAATCATATGTGATACCTAGTCTTTGAGGATTTTTGTGAGAATCAAAAAAGACATATGACTCTTATATAACATTTTAATATCTTAATGTTTGCAAAGGTAGAAACACCAGCTTTCTGTCTATTATGTGAACATTGGAGGAATACATACACACACACACACACACACACACACACACACACACAATACATACACACATATATATTATATATATTACTTATGCATGTAATTTATGTATGATTTCCAATCCAAATGCAATGAAATTAATATATTTATATTATTATAGCAAGTATATTTTTAAAATATGATAGTTTTATTTTTCGAGAGACGAGCAATGAATAATAAAGTTTTTTACATGTCATCGGAATGTTGGCACCTACTTCTTCTAGATAAGTAGACCTATGCAAACATCTGCTTTTGCTTAATCCATTAAGAATCACTAGAGATTCTCCTGTCATAAATTATTTCAAATTGTAATTGTTAATAATGTTTCAAAATTTTGTCAAACTCGAAATCTGTGCCATGATAATTGTTAGAAAATGAATAGGATCCTCTTCTGTAAAATATTGCAAAATAAAATTCTTTCTATTGCCACATTTTACATTTCATACAAAATTGCCAATTTATTGGATATGTGTCTACTAACGCATCTTCAGTAATATTGTAATCGCATATTCATAATTTTTAATGAATTGTTAATAAATATTGTAAACAAAAGAAAGAATTAATTTTTTTTTTATTTGGAAAAAATTCTCATTTGCTATCAATACTTATAAAGTAATTTAATTAAGTACTATAATATGAATTAGAAGGAATTTTTAAAACTATAACTACAATATTTATTATTGTTGAAAAGCATTGTTACTTATATTACAATGTAACGTTTTAAATGTACTGCCCATTGATTGATAGTTTGAATTGTATATAGTATATCCACGCAGAGACGATTTTGGTAAAAGAAAATCTAAATAATAACGAAATAATCCTCAAATTTATAATTCATTGGCATTTGGTCGCATACTCGGCGACCACTTTAATGCAAGGTCGGGAAGAAGGAGAAATCTGCGCTCGCAGTTGCCCGTAACCAAACCCCTTCAGGTCACTATTGCGTTCTCCTTTTAATGGAGTCTTAGGATCTGAAAGTGATACTAGATATTTTAACATTAACTTGAGAATACATGTTGTATAAGCAATGAGAGAGAAATGATGAACAAATGTCTGAGTTTTAAAAAATCTGCCTTTAATACTGCATCAGAAGTCCTACTGGCTATTGTAATAACATTTCTGTCATCTGTCGGGATGAACTGCCGAACACTTCTCTGGTGAATTATGTTATCGCTGCCAAAGGAAAGATTTGTGTTAAAGAGACCTATAAGTGTTATTGGTGGACTGGAATAGATTTTAATTGTGGAATTGAGCATATTCATTGGTAAATATACAAGAAATGTGAATTTAATATTTGGCTTAGTTTTCTTTTCACTTCCAGTCCCAAGCCAATTTTTCATAAAACATAATTCAATTCATCTTTTTTTACCAAATATAATTTACTTTTGACCTAATAATTCGGAAGAATAGTTAATCTTACTGAAAAAGGGGATCATGCGATAAATGGACAAAGTTTACTAATACTCATAAATACCAACAGAGTAATATCTGATATATGTTATCTAAAGGACTCCCTCTAGAAAAATAATCAAATTTTCTTGTTTCTATTTAATCTTTCAAATAAGAACGTAACTTTATTTTGGTTTTATTCCGGCAAGATCTTAAAGGTGATCTTGGCCTCCTGGGCTTTATTTTGAAAGCAAAGTACATAATAACAAGGCTTCATCCGGTATCTCCACTTGGTTTAAGGTAATTATTATTAATTTGCTGAGTATTTTACAGTTCTAAGGACTGCTCTTTCTGCAATCTACACACCAATGTTTTTTATCCTGTCAGGCATCTTCCTCTATTCTTGTGCCCTTCATTGTCAAAACGATAATGTACTCATAAGACTTTTGGCCTCCCGTTTTCTTCTTCTTTCGAAAGGGAATTTTACTTCTAAAGATAATTTTGATATTCTGGCTGCATGACATTCTGCATATACCATTGGAGTTGTTTGATTCTGGCATTTTGATCACTTGTCTCTCAATCATTATTATCTGTCTAACTTCTTCGTTTAGTATTCATCAAACAGTATAACACAATATCAGTTCCAAAATCTATTTTCATAGCATTTAACTGAGAGTTTATTGTATCATTTTTTAAATCTACCTGATTCATACGTAAATGTGCTCACCATTGTCTTGTATATTGTCTCTCTGTTTTCTTTTCTGAAAATTTTATTTTATAAAATATTATGAAGTCTACTAACACTGGCCTTCCTAGCTTATTTTTTATTTAAAGCTGCCATTATTAGATCCCCTGCTCTAATAATCACCTGATATATTTAAATTCCTTCCCTACTGAAATATACCCATTTCTGTTCTAGATCATATCGAGATTTCCCCTACAAACTATGTGTCTTGACTTTACATTATTTATTTTGAGTCTCCATTTTTATGTTTTTATTAATTTCTGGATTAAATGTTATGATACAAAAAAACATTATTTTTCTACCTATTTTTCAAGTGATACATTGACTCCAAAAAGGGAAATCAAGCTTATGTATGAATCTGCAAGGTTTTGCAGCTGTTCCTAAAGCTCAAATGATATCCACTAACATTTTAGTTATTTGGATTATGTACTGTTCAAACCTTTCTAACATTTTGTTTACTCAGTCTTGTATGACTCTATTGGGTGTCTCCTAAATAATGTAACAAGTATTTCAACGTCAAGTTAGGTAAAGAACTGTTCTGATGAAATAATATTATATAAATAAAAGATCTTCATCTTCTTATCTCATTACTAGTTTACCACTAGTTCATTATGAGAGAGAAATGAATATTTTCATGATGAAGAGAGGGCACGTGGACCCTGAGAGTCTATTTGATCCGCGGTTGGGATGTATTTAGTAAATATTGTAGCATACTCTTGAATGAATGATTGAAAGAATATTTACTAATGGACTTGTTTTATTAATCAATATCATTCATAATAACGTAGCCTTCAGAATGTTAGCAAATGGGCATGATACATATATTTACTTCAACTAATAATCGAATATTTATTATATAAATACATGGTTTTAAAAACCAAGAATTATTTTTCAACTTCAAACTTATTCCTTAAATTTATCTGCGTGACGCACGTTAACAACACTTCATTTTTATATTCTCGTATATGTAAGTATATACGAAGTAATATACGTAGTGGTAGAGAATGTTATATAATGCTGCATGAAAAACTGCATTTTCTGCGAAAAACTACAAGCTGCGCTCTGTGACGAAAACTGAATCAAAAAGTTGCTAAATTAAGAGAAAAACCCTTCTAACACGCGTGGAAGTTATAATTCCAGTTTTGTGGATCCGTGATGCCAAACTAATTGGAAGCAAATAAAATTGTCTGTCCGTCTGATACAGCCTCAGCGCTCAAACCATGCATACGATTTTTCCAAACTGAAGAAACTCGTCGTTTCGCCTGAGCTGAAGATTTGCGATTTTGAAAACATTCATTAATTCTTGGGGGAATTATTTTGTAGCCTCTTCCGAAACATTTTCAAAATTTTTTCAAAACGCTCTCCAAATTCTTTTTTCTGTAAATTTCTATGACTGCTTACTTCTATAGTTAAATACGCTTATAAAGGTAGAATATGTCCAATTGTCACGGTTAACTCCGAATCTTGGAAAATCATAAAATTTGAAGATTTTGCGGCGTCTTACTACAAACTACAAAATTAAAGATAGAGATTTTTGTCAAAATGAAATGTGTTGTTTATAATTAGATCTCTTGATATACCAAGTAATTTTTAAAAGTTTTAGTTGATTTTAGTACACATGGTGTGCACATTTGCAATTTTAAAATTTATATAAACAAGATTTTTCAAAAATGTTCCAAATTTTTTTCTTTTTAAATTTTTGGTTGGGGTAATGCCAAAATGCAGCCTATCCTGATGACATAAACGAGATATTGTCTTTATTCTATTGTTTTTTAAAATTATAATAAATGTAATTCTTTGAAATACTTTCCTGCTGTTATTATGAGCATTTGGAAGATATTTGTATAGATTATTTAACTTGTGAGTATAGAAGTGCTTCAAATGATTTTAGAGGAAGTTTTTCTAAAACTCAGCTAGATTCCTGCAGAAAAAGATATTTTGGAACCGAAAAGTTGAGAAATGTCAAAATGTATTTTAAAGTGGCGATAGATGTCAGCTGGCAAGAGAACGGCAAGAACCTTATGTGAGTCAAAAAGAAAACTAAACCAGTCCACACAAAGGAAATTATAAACATTTGCTACGAGAAAGTCTGTCCCATTCTGTAGCACTCTAGTTCTTTCATATTTTTTGGTAGAGTGGAAGTAAGCATTTTTAATTTTTAAAGCAAAGAAAACATTTCAGCTAGAAACTTGACAAAAGCAGTGAGACACAAATAATAAAATAGTTAATTACAAAGGACGGCCACTCTTTATAGGGATTGGGAAGGAAACGAACGTACCAATTTAAAAACCAAAAACGGCCCATGAACAGGAAAAAAAATATGGAGTAGTGGAATGATCTTGGTAACGACCAGAATCGAAAGTACATCAAATCCTTTCCTGCAGTTTTATATCGGTACTTTCTGTAAAGCAGTGAAATGTTTAGAATATCTCCGACATCGTTATTAGGAATTTATTTCATTTCCTCGTCATAAAACCGCTGATATCGTACGGGATTTGAACACGCGTTCCTCTATTGTGAAGCCACGCACCTAAGCGGATTGCGCCGCGCCAACACAGACGTACGTGCTAATGTCCAGAACGTACTCAATTAAGAATTTACGAATTTTGTCTTCAAACTCATTGCTTTTCCGCACTTCTGCAATTTGAAATATTAAATAAATTACCTCTAAGAGACAATAAGAAAGCGCAAGAAATCTACGCGGGCACTATAAAAATAGTTAATTCCTACTTCTAAGAATGCTCTGTAGTCTGGTTCTAGCTCGGTTCTAGTCTCACGCCTAACCTCATCGCTCCTGCCAAGGTGAGATTATTGACGTGATAACGTTGGGCTAGCAGACAAGTTTCGATACGGCCTTGACATTCAGAATACATTTGCTGCAAGTAATTACTAGAATCTAAGAAACATTTATTAACTCAAGAAAATCACCTATCATTACGCAGTTATTATCTTTGGTTCATCTATCTACATTTATATAAAAATAAACTCTTATTTTCTCAAGTTATTGGTACGTTCTTCTTTTAATACATAAATAAATGTTACAATTATTAACACATCATTCGTTTTTGAAAACTCTCAAACGACAAATCAAATGCATACCTTAAATTATTGAAAAGGGAAAAAGTATTAATTAAATCTCACACATTGTCAAAAATAAAGTTGAATAGGCTAGGATTTGTGAACTCGAGTCTTCCAGTTCTTCAAATACACCTTGAACATATGATGTCACCCTCGCAGTCACTTATACAATGTTTTACATATTAGGACAAAGCTGACGAGTGATACTCTGTTGAGTTTGCCAGCTGAAGACAGGGAATGTTGCTTGCAACGAAAGAAAGTAAAAGCATGGATTTCTGCAAAATCGGTTTTGAAAACGTTTTAATAGCAAGAAAAGAAAACGGTTTCATTGTAGTTTTGCATTTCCAAACTATCTGTTAAAATTGTAAATATTGCTTGCACTTTGCACGAAAAAATGCCATCATTTCAAGAAAGCTTATATGATTGTTATGCAAGAACGAATTATGGACAACAAATTTCATTTGAAAGACAAATCTGTTTTCAATTTTGTAGTTGTAGAAAGACGCCCCAAAATGTTCAAACTTTTAAAATTTTCGAAAATTCAGAGTTAACCATGAAAATTGGAACTATGTCATCCTTCTAAGTGTATTTTACTCTATTCTTACCAGAAAATTAGGAGCCGTTTTTGAGAAAATTTTGAAAATGTCCGAAAGGCTTCATGGCACCCCCAAATTCTAAGATTTTCAAATTTCCAAGCTCTAACTACAGCCAGAAAAAACAGGGCTCTTCAATTTGGAAAGGATCAGAGGTGTGGGTTTAGGCGCCAGTAGTGATCACAGATTGCGGATGTACGGACGGTTTGATAAAACCACTCTTTCTGACTCCAAAACGTGTATTACCGTTTAATCGCGAAATCGATTTTCCGCTGTATTATGATAACTTTCTTATACTACGTATACGCACGAAATACCATGTATATACGTCACATAATGAATATACTACTTATAATACGTATATTCGTGCGTATACGAGACAGTAAAACGAGAAGCATACAAGTTTTGTTTTGTGCTGAGATAATGAATTATCATAGTTCAAAATCCATCTAAACGTATTACAGCAGTTCCAAACGATACAAAAACAGTATTGAGAATTTTCTGCAGCGGTTACAATAGCAATGCGTGGGAATACACGAGCCTAAGAACCCAACTGTAAAACGTATTTTTTCGAAGCTCAGTGTTTGAGCAACTTGTCGTAAATCGAATGATGCGGGTTTGATTCCTATCCGAAGGGAATTCATATCTGTAGTAATTCCAATTAATACGGTTATCAGGTCACAATATGGATATCACTAACGAACGGGATAAATACTCTATATTTACTTTGCTCATAAAAGATAGAGTTTTGACAAACTTTTTGGAAGTGAATGCAAATGTATGTCAAAACGTTCACTATCTTAATCTCCAAGGAGGTTAGGTTAAATTTACTAACTAAATATAAATAAATACACATTTATAAATATTTGTAATAGTTGGATCAAACTACTACACATTATTATATATAAACGTTCAGCAAAGATCTTATAAGCAATAAATAAATACAATGCGTTTTCCGCCAAACATTCTTATCATTTAATTCTCAGACTTAGGTAAACAGAACGCGGAACAGAAGAAAAGGCATCGAGTGCAACTCGATCCACACCTCCTGAAACCATTGGTCTTCAGTAATCTGCAAGCCTTAATGTATTTCCATGAATACGAAATATTTGTTCTGTAATTTCCAATTTCTCTGAGAGTACATTTAAGACGTAATAGAACGTATTCTAAACATATCTGTTCTCAAGCAGTACAATTTCTGGAAAATGTAATATTAGGCAACTCATTTTTTTAACAATACATGATAATATATTTATTTATCTAACTCCTGCTATCATATTTATGAATTTTATAATAAACACATTTAGATTTAAAAGAACGATACATTATCCTACATTTTGAGATTTAAAATTCGCAACTTTCTTGTTTTTTCCTATATTGAGACTAAAATGACAGGTGATTTGTGCATTGATCACCTATGCAAGTATGGTGAATAATCATTGATATAATCTAAATAATTAAAATCTTTATTTTCTTGTGGAAAATCTGGGACGGATTGAATGCTTACCACTCTAGTCTCAGTCTACTCCCACTAAAGATAAGCCGTATCAAACATTGTTTATTTAAAATGTAAGATAATAATAAAAAAGCATGATTTTTCTACATGACCACGTCAAATCGTACTTGGCTGTTTTGGAGTCTGTACATTTTGAAATGTGGCTCCAATCATCAGAAGACTCTTATACTAAAAATTCCAAGAAGACCATAAAAGAAATAAAATTATCAATTGTTACAAATAATTACATGGATGCGTCTCCAGCTGTGTTTCATCACAAAGGCACAAACACAAATGGTAATTTTAATAGTCTGCATAGTCTCATGAACTCAGTTAATGTGAAAAAAAGACATATTCCTTCTCTCAATTAATAAAAGAACGAAGAAATTACTCCTATTGCAAAATTATAATAAACCCATGGACTCTGTTAAGGATTCTGATTATCTCTAGAATTGGTAAATATGTAAATTAGTAGTGATTATACAACTTGGAAAAAATTTTTTCATATTATTTCAATACTATAAAATATGATAAATGATATTGTAATTGAGATAATTGCTACATTTGAGCCATCCTTCCAAATTCCTGCTCTCGTCACATTGTTTGGAATATTAAGATACCAGCACACAATCTTAATATAATCACATTATCATGTTTACGAAAAACAAGCTTGTTCCTCCTTGCAAGAATTCTTTTGAAATGTCTTCTGTGATGATATTGATTAATGTGTTCCATGTATCAGGTAAATATATATTCGCCAGTATTTGATCTGGCGTCCATTCCTCTATCTATCACCTGTTTAAATCCATTGAGCTATCACAGAGGTATCTTTTTAAGGGCACTGATGAGGAGTTGTAGAGTGAATTCAATTTTGAGGATTTATTGTCTCATGATATACAACATTTACTTCAGGTTACAGCAAACTCACATTCTTGATAAATGTGAATCATCAGCGATAATATTCTATAGTTGATTCCTACAGAAGGTTTCTGATTCGAATGTCTTTTGTAGGCCCGCAAGTAGCTCCTATCCTGCGAACTGCCATCTCGCCCCCTCCCATATCTTCAAGGTGATCTCCATTACGATAAGACTGAACTGTAACACGTCGAAACACCAGTCTGAAATACAGAACCGCGTAGTATTGCTGAAGTAACCATTGCCTTTAAAAACCACCAATACCAACTAAGAGAATTTCCGGACAACTTGCATTCGTTATTCATGAAACTTGTAACCTAAACTTGAATGATATAATGCTAATTATATTTTAATTATCCGCAAATTAGTTGATTGATTGTTTCTTAAAGAAATTATAATGCTTATAATGTAAACAACGAAGTAGCTGTACTACAACAGCATACTTCTAATGCCTGCTCCGCAATATTATACTATTATGAATTGGGAAAAGAGTTTAACCAGTAAGATTCTATTTTCAATTTTGTAGCCTTGAAAATTAACTTTTCACCTTTCAAAATATATAGAGTTCCTTTAGGTAAATAGGACGACCAGCGCCTCGGTCGTATAGTACAGAACGGAGAAGTTTCTGGTCGTCAAAAATTGATGGACGACAAAACTGGCCCTTTATGGCCCCTAAGTCTTTTCAAAATTAATATTAATTACAAAATATTGACATATTACTACTGAAATCACCCAACAGAAAAAATCACCTTCTGATTCGAACTCACGTTAGCAAGCCGACAGCGCAACGGCATGACGTTAACCATTCACAAAGCGGTTTCTGCTCTAGTTGCCACTTAAAAAGTAGTTAAATATAATAAAACCTATGCCAAATAGAACATAATCGTTCTTAATATATTTTTTCGTTTTCAGAGGTCAACTCTTTTAAGTTTAAAGAATTGTGATATAATATAAAAATGTATAATATATGGAATATTAAATATATTAATATAATATAATTATATTCATTAGAATATGAACTTTTCTCTATAGAAAGAAGTACAATATTTTACTTTTCCTGCTGCGTGTACTTCCAGTACCACATTGTCACACAAACTGGAAAGGACCTGCAATTATCTTGAAAGAAGAGTTGCAATGTCTAGAAGTAGTACAGTTTTAAATACTAGTGATGCTAAAACAGCGTTGTATTTCTCTCACCCAGTATTTTCAAGGTGAAACTTATGCGGAAAATACTAAAAGTTCTGAAAAATTGCAGTATGATCTTATTTAAAATCTTATCTTTAAGGAAAAAAGTTTCATCAAGGGAAAATCTCAAATTTCACATTTTACTTGTAGGAATACTTACGAAAAATCAGTTTTCAACGAACATGAGACCTGCAATATTCTTAAATGCACTCCACCATCCAACCATAAAAATTAAGAAAATTATGGAGCTATTTGTTTGAACATTTGAAAATGTCCAGGGGCTCCCATGTAAAGTACCCTCCCTAATTGAATATCGGTTTCAAATTCATGTTGCTGACATCAGCCAGCCTGATTGGGAGTATCAATTTTGGTGAAAATTGGTTGAATGGTTTAGCCGTTGTTGTTCAGGGACGGATTATTGCATTTTTACTGTCAGTCGATTTTTCGCTATCAACCACCCACAAACATGGATTCTGGGCTACACCACGATTTGGAGGATTTTTTCTAAATTTAGTGATGATTTAATTCATTTTTTCGTCACAAGGGCTGTAATATGCTCTTTCTGTGACAATTCGTTGTTTTCGCGTAGCATTAGCGTAAAACTTTCTACCTCAAGAAGAAAGTAAGTCAATATAAGAAAATTTACTATGCGTTCACGGAAAATTTGAAGGGTTTTCACTGCAAAGCAATTCTAAATTTGAAAACATTTATATAATCTTTTTATAAATTCATCTAGAATCTGTGTTATACTGAGTAAAGAAGGAAAAGAGTTCATGAGAAATTTGAACAGATTAGTAATTGTAATGTTGAAAATCCTAGAGATATTAATAAACGTGACATTTACTAATATGGCATTTGTAATAAACAGTAGTGTATCTGGAATGAAGAGGTAAAGTAAAAGAAAGAGTTCTTTCAGAAAGTTTCACAATGCAATACATATACAATGTACACACCCTCCAGAAGACATTTCATTGATCTTAGAATCCCAATGAACTGCTAGTGCTAATATCAATTTTGAAAAAAGAATACATTGATTTATGTCAGTAATGTTTTAATTTTTTTGCGGTACCATGCGTACACAGGTCCTTTCCTACAACGAGTCTAAAAATGTTTGGCATGTTCGCAGAGTCTTTGGAACATTTTTTGGAGTTCGTGACTTCAAAAGCCGAATTTTCCCCTTCAAAACCCCTAAATACCATTTTTACTTGATATCATTGTTTCTGTAGTGTGCTGCGTATCTGGAATGTAAATATAAATATTTAATGAAGTCTTAATTCAATATTAGCCAATTATTTTCCGTCACTGTTCCTCAGCTTAAAAATCATGGGAAATATTGTAATGAAAGAACATTATTAAATTCAGTGGTACCAGTTTATCAATATGTTTATTTTACCAACGAAATAGGGAAGTGTGAATAAATATGTATTGGCCACAATGAATATCATTGCAATATTGTAGGAAATTCTGAGAGAGATGAATATTTGTTATAAAATACAATCGAATTAGCTGACCATATATGAAATACTTTCATTTTGATTACAAATAAATTTCGTTTTATAATACTATTTTACCTAGGAAGAAAAGTCCCTTAGGTTTTATTAGGCAACGATTATTGAAAGTCCGAATTCAAATATGTAAATTTTCTTTGACAATTGGAAGTTGTTGTTTTTGTATATATTTGTAACACTTCTTTTAACTACTAGGCCAAATAACGACCACTGTGATTTTTATGTTTGGGCTTTCAGGAGAATACGTATGACATCACGAACACACATCTATGTCCGAGGCGGAACCTGCGGCCCTTCGAACCCAGGAAGCAGCTGGCCTTGTCGTCCATTTCCCTTTCCTAGTAAACCTTTGACATCATATATCCAACATCAAATACATCTGAAGATAATGCTTAATTCTCCATCATTTGAATTACGTTTTTTCCTAGTCCCTGGCCATGTGGGGATATGGAAATGAAAGTCTCCTGACTAGGTAGTAAAGTTGGCCTCGAGTGAAGCCAGAAAGACATCTTATGGTACATCTACCTACTACCAAGATCTTATCCATCGTTGCATTTTGAGTGCAAACAGAGTGGGCATGAACTCTTTCAAACTCATAAGGACTGCGTAAGATCATTGTCGTGGTCATCCTGTGGCTCTAAGCCCGAGGCAAGAGTTGTTATTCACCTTCGATCGGGCACACACTTCTCGCACGGACATCTCGTGCAGTTACCCACCCTATCCCCAGAAATGAAGAACAGACCTTACTGTAAAGCATGCCCTGTGCACTGCGATAATGAAAGAGCCGAAGAAGCCGCGGCGGCTTGTTGACCAGTAGAAGATGCCACCCGATCTGGCTTGTGTGGCCATATCGAGCATTGAATTAATTATATTGCTTAATGGTTTCTCGAGAGCCCGTCGTGCTTAGTCCTGTATTAAAGGAGGAGACGTCGCTGACGCTGCGACCTGTAGGTCCGTACCTGATCTTATCCACGCTCTATAACTTAGCGTGGAAGGAATGTGAATTAACGGAGAGGATTAATATTCAAGGGTAACACATGGTATTTTAGGAATGCACACAATACCGCAACACACAAAGTCCACGCATAGCTGTGCACACTGTAAAACAAGAGGGGAGCCAAAAATTCTGGGCCCTCTTTCCCATTAAATTTTTTAAATCACATATGGAATATTTTACTAGTACATAAAGAAAGCATACTTCAAGAAGAATTAAATTATAATTTTAATGACACAATTAATACATAGAACTGATTTTATGTTGAACCATTTGCAGGGTTGCCAGGTGGCATATACTGTCTTTCCCGAAATGTATATCAGTTTATCCAATTTAATCGTATAACAAGAGGAAAAATCAGGTATTGATTGTATTTTCGGGAATAAAATAATGTAGAGTGCACCCTCTTAACCAAATTCCAAGGGGTGGAAGTAATTGGTGTTTCTGTTATAAAAATTCCGTTAACCGATTATATATATATATATATATATATATATATATATATATATATATATATATATATATATATATATATTTATTAAAAGTGCCATGTTTCCTTGCCGAGACACAAATGTTCGCGTTATGGACAAATTCATATTAAGCGAGTTCGTGCTAACTGAATTACCTAAGGCTTATAGGTCTCCTCCCCGTTCTCACGCCTGTGCGTCCAAGTATTACATCAGATTCGAACCCACAGCTCGCATGTCGCGAGCGTAAGGCGCCAACACCCCAACCTTCTGCGCCACTCGGACTCGGCGGAGTGGTAATTGGAAAAGCCCCACCATGCGGCAGGCAACACACAGCCCCCCCAAAAAAGAGCCCCGCACACCGTTTCGACCGTCATACTGCGACCTTCCTCAGGGCTTATTGTCCCCGCTAAGGGCGTCCACCTGAGATATCTCTGCTACATAATTCAGATTAACATATTCTTGATTGTCCTGGAGATGCCGCGTCCTAGGTACAGATCCCAATGTTTCGACCGTCATACTGCGACCTTCCTCAGGGCTTATTGTTCCCCGGGCAGGGAAGTACACAGGGTGAGTCACGTAGCTGTACCAGCTCCTGTAATTTTTGAACGGTTGTTTTGAAGTTATGGCAATGCAGTTTTCACAGAAGCGCGTGAAGGAATGGTATTAGTTTATATATTTCCAGTTTATCACTTGTATTTTATGAGATACTCAGATATCTTTGTTTTTTTTCAAATGGAATATACATATTTTTAGCCTATCATGACGAGCGTAAAAAGACGAATCCAACGACATACATATTGTCATATGTTAGAGAGGAATTTTTGGAATTTTGATTTTTTTGCGACTCGTGTTTGAGGGCGCGTTAGCAAGTGGAGAGCTGCGTGACCTGCGGCGGAGGACTGTTACATTCAAAATATTCGTTAAACACGAGTCGCATAATATCAAAATTACTCAAAGAAATGTTTATCTAAGGCATGACAGTATGTATATCATTGTATTCGTCATTTTACGCTCGTCTTGAATAGTTAAAAAATTTAGTTCCATTTGAAAACATAAAATAACCTCAATATATTGTAAAAAAATGTAAGTGATAAAATGGAAATGAATACATGCATCAATTAGTCCCATTCCCTCATGCACTTACGTGAAAACTGCATTGCAGTAAATTCAACCTTCAAAAATTACGAGTACTAGTGGTGCTTAAGTTACGTGACTCATCCTGTATATTGACTCCGGCTGTGGAAGCCTACGCTTGCGATTCGGATTGTGTTGTTTTACGATTGTTTTTCTTTGTTTCTAGCTTTTCCTGCTGCACTTGGATGACATTTTGCCCAATGTCGTCAAAAGAGGAGGATCCTCCACTAATGCCCCTATTGGATGCTCCACGATCGTTTGCAATCGCCCCGGCGAGGTAAGTGCTATCTAAAAAAAAATTGGGGAGGTTTTGCTCAGCGTATGATATGATGCACATTACAGGCAGCCATGCGACATTCATCATTTAAAGTATAAGAAGCGTTTTATACGATGCAGTTGCAGTGAATAGTGAAATGGAACGACCCACACATTGGAGGGTAACAGTTGATCGCTGTAAAATCGTTAACTTGTGACGAATACAATATTAATTCCATAGATCAGACGGTTAGAACATCTGTCTGGATAACGCGAGGTGCCGGCGCCCATTTCGTGAAAATCCATTTTCAGTGTTAAAAGCGTTTTGTGTAACGTTCCATTTACGACGTTGTGGCTACTACTCTGAGATCTAAGACGATGTAAGACTAGTGGAAGAAGTTGCGCGTGTGTGTGTCTTTATGATAGTAGCGGCTCTCTGTGCCGGGAGTGTATACTCCTAATGCCAAATTTTCATAATAGTACCACCTCTACTTGATTCCCATTTTTTCGACGACAAATACTGCAAAATGATGTTGCAGCTTGGAAAAATACGTAGGCGAATTTTTTCAACCTTCGATTGAGCCGTTTAACCGCTACACAAGTAGAAGAATTGGGGAATATGCATTGGTCAATTGTGCATCTCTTACACCATAATCTCTGATACTACAATTGCCAAATCGCCAGTTTGCGCTGAACTCTAGGATCATGAATATAGCTGGTATGATTGACTATTCCGATTGCAAGCTAGGTAGTGTTAATAGCTTTCTTCAAGAAAAAGGATAAAGTACAGCAGAAATTCACCAAAGAAAGAGCCGAGAATTCGGTGTAAACTACCGGGAGGGGTGGCTCAGGGCATCTACTGATGTCACTGCAGTGATTCTGACCGGGAGGACCTAGGCCCGAGTCCTTACGGTCCAGTCCAGGATTTTCGACACTAGCTTATCAACTAGGTCGAAATCACTGGCTGTCTGGGGGAAAATTCTAGCGACCGGCTGGTCTGATAGGTAGTGTTCCGTGGTTTCACTGATCAACCATAGGCGAATGCGGGAACAGTACCCTAATAAACGGGTCGCGGATCGCGCAGGATTTTTTCTTCCTCTTCCTTGACCTACCCTCATCTTTTACTTACTCACGCTTACACTAACATGCACCACATTACCGGGAGCTTAAAGTTTGTCTTGGCTGGGATGGTACCCCGCTGGTTGGGAAAAACTCCGCTAGCCGACAGTAGGTCGGCCCTGGTTCTCTCCATTCAGCGGGGGAAAATCTTCGCCATCTCACGAGGGAAAAACATGTACTACACTCACGGGACTAATGACCTTAGTAGTTGACGCGGCCAGAATCACTAACAATCAATCATCATCAGTCAATCGGTGTAAACTCTCAAGCAAAATACGAGCAATACTGTCTTCTGGAAACGTTCTTATTCATGACAACGCTCGACTTCACAGTGCTGCTGAAACCGAACAAGTTCTGGGTTGATGAGACCGGCTTGATCACCTGGTGTATAACCCCACCTTAGCGTGGAGTGATAATCTCTTCTTCGAATTGAAGAATTGGCTAGGAGACGAAAGCTTCAGGAGCTTGAAAGCGAAGTTCAGACCAATTTCCCATCGCAGGCGGCAACGTTCGTCGAAGCTCGAAAAGCTCGTTCACAGAAAAGACGTATGACTAAATCTTTAAGGTGATTATGTAGAAAAATACTCATATTTGTACTCACTGTTTGGTAATAAATTATTTTTTCTCTGTTTTTACTTTCTCGCTTACTACTTACATAGTAAAGCGAAAGTATTGTAATGCTGTGGGAGAAAGTGACTATTTTTCGACAAAAAAAACTCGTTTTGTGGGACCTGCTGTTGAAAAGTGGATAAGACTTGTTTCCACATGTAATAAATTACTCTAATATGTTGTGTATTTAGAATCCATGTTTTATGAGGTCATGATAACGAAAAATTGTTCGATGGAAAAACGTGTGTCTGTCCGTCCGTCTGTGGTCAATGCTCGCGCCTAAACTGTTCAGACGATTTTCTCCAAAACTCGTATTCCTTGATTGATCAGACCAAACTTGAGGCCCTGTGAACTTGAAACGAATATTTTGATTTTGGGGGATACTTTACACGAAACCGTTTCATTACATTATAATTTTGTTTCTCCAAAATGGACCCCAATGGTTAATCTCCAAACAAACTTTTTGATTAATCTTTTTCCTGGAATTGAGTGAAAGACGCTTAAAAAATAACGAAGGTCTCATTTTCGTTGAACCTCTGAATTTTCGAAAATTTCAACAGTTTAAAATTTCTCGGTGTCTTCCTACTATTACTGTGGTGATAGATATTGTTTCCTCAATAAAATAAATACTCTAAATAAATAAAATAAAATCTGTTCTTCAAAGACATCTTTTAATAAGGGCATTACAATTTTTCGAAAATGTAAGTCGTTTTCGCATAATTCGCGTGTAAATAATTTTCGCGTAATATAAGCAATTTTTAAACAGTTATTTTCTCAAAACAGCTTCAAATTTTTTCTTTATATTTATTTTTCGAATAAAACAAAGTACGATTGTAAAAATGGCGCTTGTCCCGAAATCAGTGAACTCTGTATTTTGGAAAATTGCAAAACATAAACATTGCAAAACTGAAATAATGTTGATTGATTTTTTTCCTTAATGCGATGTTATGAAAATATTTTTAAATAAGGTCTTGAACAATTTTTTTGAAAATTCGAGTGCTTTTTGCTTAGCTTTTGTTTGAAATAAAGTCGATTTATAAAAAGTGCTCAAAATGGTACCATTTTTTCCCATAGAGGGGAAAGGACGCTTAAAAAGGTATTTCTGTGAAATTGTTGAAGTAGCAAAAGTTATAAATAAAGCGATAACTAATAAGCTGTTGTAGCATTACCAATTTTGCTGCTGCGTTACAATACTTTCGACCGAGATTACGAGAATGTAAAAATGGAGTAAGCTGAGATTTTTTTCGCCGGTAAATAACAAACAAAACCATCGAGCCCTCAATCTTAGCGCGGAAAATGAACGCGTTATTACTCATTGGGCACATTCACTTCCTCTAATTGTAAAAATAAATTCCAAAATGGGATTCACAAAGATCTGAACACCGCTAGAAGATTTGGAGAACTTCTCAGTACAATATAGGCAACCCATGATATTTCGCCATCTTTTTGAGGGTTCAAGTACCTTATCATAATTGTGGCCTGCCAGATAGAGGATATTGTGTGGTAATTGTGGGAAGCTTATCGTTTAAGCCGGAACATTAGCCTTCACAGAGAAGAACAAATGAGCTTCCGAAGAATAAAGATACTTTTTTTGGCATGAACGGACATTTCCTAATCTTATGTTGAATAATGTTCATTTTCACCAAGATCTATCTTGAGTCACATTCTTTTCCTCCTTTAATGAAATGTTGCTTTTTCTGTCTATAATAAAAATAACTATATTAGTAACGGAATTAATATTAGTTATAAATTATGATTCGATTGTTCAAAGAATTGACTGCCCCAGCTGAAAAGTAAACTCTCCCAATTAAAGCCCTGTTGCTATAGCCACTTCAGCTACAGGGATTCAACTCTTCGAACAGCTTTAAGGAGGAAAGTACTCCGTCGGATATACTACAATGTATTTTACCACCTGGGCATAGTGGATTACGTGGGAATACGTTTCCCGTTTAGCATTTGTCAACACTTTAATTTACTAAACGTGATGTAATTGTCAATTATTTGATTAGTCAAAACATAATTTAAAACAATTACATCATGCTAAGTAGTTATGATGTTGCAACGGTAGTTGACAATTCCTAACGGGAAACTCATCCCCACGTAAATTTTAAATTTTCAACTGTGACTAGGTAATGAAACTGCTGGTATGCACTTTTGTAGGATGTAGCTCGTATATTCAGTTGTTTTCTGAAGAAGCCATCAGCTCCCATGTACTGAAGCCGCCAGTTTCCTCGAATTGACGTTTGATAAAACCCTCACGTGGCGTGTAATTCGTGGCGTGTAATACTCGTAATTCGCAATACAGATATGTGTCGCCCTTAAATCTTCCATATATGCGAGTGATACCTCATGGAAATCCGATCGCATTTCTCTATTGGATTTATATAGAGCACGCATCCGCTCAGTTGTGAATTACGGTTGTATGGTATATGGACCCTCGGTCACGTTATCAGCGTTCATCACACAACCATCCATATTTTCACAAGTGCATATCGAACTATCCGTATTGATTGCCTTCTAGTTGATGCCAGTGAGCCATCTCTGAAAAGAAGATGGGAAATCCCGTTAGGGTCTTACGCTGCGGTTACCTCATCTCGCTGAACAAACATCCATTCGAGATGTCACACCTAATTTGTTCTCCGAACATCGCTTCCCCAGTTTCCAGGTATTCGATTTCAAAATCCGATCAGGATCTTGATATCTGCGTTCGTGTCACTTTGAAACCACCTAAACAATATTCCCAAATAGACTACTTGCCCCCCCCCCCATGTATACCAAATCCATTTTCATAAAATGAGGGCGACGTAACTCGATTATCATATTCATATACACAGATGGCTCATCTTCCTATGATCCAGTGGCATGTAGTTTTCTTTGCATGAGGACCACATAAATGATTTTGAATTATCAGTCCAGTGTATTCACTGCTGTACGTAATTCTCAAAGCCCTTAAATACTTCCAGTGAGCGTAATTGCGGTAAATAGTTCTCTGCTCTTATTCTCTCAGCTCTCTTCATTCCTTCTTCCTAAGACTACTTGACGATAACAATAGCATCGTCGTTGATTGTGTCACCACTATGATGTAGTGCTTTGTTGGGTCCTGCGCCAAATAGGAATCACAGGAAATGACTTAGCCATCCGGGCTGCAAAATGATCGACGTGGAAGTCTGATATTGACACTCCCTCTATCTTCTCATCAGATTTGAAGACAATTCTAAAACCCTCCATATTCAATGCAGAACAGAATGTGGCATGATACCATTTTTTAAATTAAAGGGTTTAAATTAATGGTTGTCAAAAGGCCTGGTGTTCCTCGTTCTGTGAAGCTAAGTGTGAGGAAGTAATTTTAACGCGTCTTTGATCGGACACAGTCATTTTCTCAGGGTTTCCTTCAGCAAGGTGAAACCCCTTCCACCATCTGCGACACGTAACGTGGGCCTCTCCAAGGAACACTGTGTGAACTTGTGTGAACAAGGAACACTGTGTGTCCGTCTTCACTGTGTGAACTTTGTTAGCAGCAGCTTTAGATATTTTCCTGGAATCCCTCTACGGGAGATGCTCGGCAACGTACAAATCCTGTCTTCCTGTCTGCGGGAAAGTGGTCTACGTCATTTTATTTGAGATAAAAGAACAATTTTTTTTTTTTTGTATGGTACTTGGCCTCTATACAACCAGCTTATAAGTCTTATATTATAAAATAATATAATTTTTTATGATTCATGCACTGTTGCTTAGCATATAGTTTGCGGCCTTTCGGTGTCCATTTTATGATAAACGAGTATTTTAATAGGCTTTATCGTTTCATCTATCACGATATTTTTATTAGATTATACTACATTTTTAAATTATTTGAAATGGGCGCCAATGAAGCTGTTGAAGCGTCTTTCAACTTCAGTCGATCAATCAATCAATGGAAGTCGTGTTTTTTATGTGAATAGCCTTTTAAGGGTCCCTATTAAAGAAAAAAAATATTTTATTTAAAACATTTCTCTAATCTCATTATTCTCCCATTTGCCTGAACAACACCGATGCTTAGACCGAACAGAAGATTTTCCTTAAAATGGTTATTTCCCAGTCAATCTTACAGAACTCAAGTCACTGCGAATTTGAAACGACACGAATATTAAATTTTTTGGGAGTACTTGACATAAAGCTCACAAGACATTTTCAACATTTTTAAAAAAAAATTAATTTAAATTATTTCTTTAAATGTATAGTTTAAATGGAGCAACCCAAAAATAGGACTTTTTAAAAAAATTAAAAATTGCATTTTTTTTCAAACTTCCTGCGCTTTGTTTGGTGAAAAGTTTTTCGAGACAAAAGAGTGAAGTATTAGTAGGATACAAGCTTAAATTTATTACATATTAAACATTACATATAATTTATAATGTATTATAACATTTTATAATATGTTATAAATTTTGCAATTTATAACATCACGTGTTACAAATTAAACGAGAAAGTATATACTATTGCAACATCACTAGTGGAAACTTGTAGTAATGTTATCAATATTGCTTTGAAGGTAATTAGTAATTACACTGGGAAAAATAATGTAGGTATGTATTTTCTATGCTGCGGGAGAGTTAGGGTCATTCCGCATTACCCGTCCAGGCAAGTGCCTTCGTCTGTGGCCTCAGCCCGGAGGGATAAAGCTTGCGACCGGAAGCCGCCGGCCATTGATTTTCTTCAGGACACGGATTCCTGATTGAACATATATTGAAGGTCTCTGCCCGTAGCCTTGTTCTGGATAGAGTCCTCCAGACCAGGGCTTCTCAACGGAAGACTTCGAGCCAAACCGCGTACAAGCGTCCGCTGCACTAGGTCACGTCTCATTTCCCCACAACTTTTGAATGAAAATACAGAAAGAATCATATAAGAACAGCTGAAGACATACTGTTGATTATTTTGTTTAATTACATTAGACGAATGCACACTAAGTAAATCTAGTAATTACCAAGCGTTTACAGTGAAATTAACAAGATAAACGTACTGCATGTTAAACTCCCAAAGAAGAAAATGTGGAAAAATCTCACGTGAAAAATTTTAACTTAATTTTGTCGAAACTCCTTTCGGAATTAACCCATCCGCCTTTCTAACACTTAAAATTTTTTCTGGGGGTAGATCGCTGAGCCGATTCACGATGATGGTACGGCTTGTACGCCCCTATTGCGACGCCGCCGTGGAGTCTGCCGGTGTCATTGAACCGCCGCCGCTTATAATCGCGTGCACACCTGTTGATTAGCGCACGCCATTTGGGCGCCGCGTGCATAACGAGACGCCACTGTCGCCGACACGGACTCCGTGACGCCGGTGTCTGTGTCGGCGTCGCAGCGACGCGTGGGACGGGCGTCTTCCTGCGTCCTCGGTGTGTTGAGTATGGTCTCAGACCGGCCTGCGCAGACGGACGATGTCAAGGTCGCGTTTTCTTTTCTTTTTTTTTGGACGGCGTCTGAGCGGGACTCGCTCTCGAACTGGGCACGTTGACCTCAACGGAGGTCGCTCTGACGGACACTTTCTAATGGCTTGGCCGTTATTAGGATATCATCGCTGTATTTTCGTCTGCGGTGCCGATTAATGGACTCAAATAACGAATGCACGGAATGACGTTGGGCGAATGGAGCTTTGTGAACTGCTGCTATAATGTTTATGTTTTGGCAAGTGTCCAGTACGGTCGAGTGAGTACATAAGCCATAACCGTTTTCTTGGATGTTTAAGTGTGTGTATCATGTAGACCCCATATTAAAAAAGGATTCCTGTCGCTTCTCAGGTAATTCATCAGACTTAAAAACTACATAAACAACGTAATTTTCTAGCTTCTTCATTTATCTTCAGCTTCCATTCATTTAATACGGAAATGAATTTGAGAGTTTTCTGAATTTTTAAAATATATAGTTTCATAAGCAATTCAGAAATTTAAGTTGTTTTCGATCCAATTTTTAAAAAATTTTTTTAAGGGGGGGGTTTAAGTCAAATTGGCCACTTTCAAAGATAGATTTGAAAGTTTCTTCACGTTTTTACCTTCAAGATGTGCGAATATTCTGCAATTTGGGGCATTAATGTGCTAGGTTTTTGAGAATTAAAAATTTATAAATACTTAAAAATAATTTTAGTTATTAAAAAATACGGAGTCGACAAGTTAATGCCTTCATCAAAACAAGTGTTGAATTTTACAACTATGTAAATCGTTGCAACAATACCGGTCATACCGGTGTATTAACACAGGTGATAAAATATACCCTGGCTATAAAAAGAGTACGTAATACCTTCCTGTAATTGCAAATTATTGTGTTCTTAGATCACGAGATACAACAGACAATACAAACAACATGGGAGATATCAGACTAGTGCAAATACCTCCAAGGTCGTATTTTCGACACGAAACTGTGTGGGACGCGCTGTCATGTGAAGCGTGCCGTCGCATAAAGTTCTCGAATTCGTTTTGGAAACCCCTAGTCTCTTTCATACTCCATCGTTTGCTTCATTTAATAATCATCAATCACTCCCAATTACAACAATTATTACCCATTATGCTTTCCCCCATATTCTCAGTGTTATATTGGCGTTTAACATTGATGAAATGGGATTGCTGAACAGAGTTTTCGAAGTCTCGGCGCGCATCCCCTCCCCCCCCCCCTATTACAGCAATAAGGAAATAGGCGAACAAATGAGTGAATGATTGATGAACAATATTAAGACAAGTGCCGTTTCGGAGTCATACAGCATCGTTGGAAACCATTCTAAGTTTATTCCCAATTAGCCAACTGAATATTCTTCGTCGTTGTGTTCTAGAGTTGCAAATTCTAATCCCTTACACATAGCCCCACCTTCTGATAACGATTAAAGATTTACGTTTAAAGAACAACCTTCAAATTGTAGTAAAATGCACATAATTTATCTGTCTCAAAAATAAATGCAAATGTTACAATTTATTCGTACATATTACAAATTATTTATAAATGTCACAAATTATATGTACATGTCTGTCGGACGAAGGCGTATTGTATCATTTTCAACAACTATAGAATACTTACCAATTAACCAGTTCTATCCGATTCGTGGTTATGTTCTTGAGTTGCCTAATCGAGTTCGTAAACCTAGAGCTCACATCTTGATAACTTTGTTTAAAGAAGGTGAAAATGAGGTTAAAATGCAGTTTGATTATCTGTAAATGTCACAAAAATAAATACAAATATCATAAACTATCTCTACATGTAACAAAGCATCTATTCACGTCACAAATAAGTCAAGTAATTTTTTCGACGGAGTCCTACTGCATTATTGGAAATCCTCGTAGGCTTCTTTCCAATTATCCAGTATGATGTGCTTCATCGTGTTGTTTTTGAATTGCATAATCTTATACTTACAGGATACATATTGATTAGGTTTTTCAAAGAAGGTTTTACGAAATGAGGTAAACATGTACTTCAATTATGTACAAATACAATTTTAAGACACATTTGAAAGAATGTCCACTTGCTTAATGATATAATGATACTGTGTGTGTTACCTACACTAATTGGAAATTCTGTGATTAGAAATTATTCAGGATACTATTGCTGGTAATTAAAAAAAATCACTTAAATTAATTTGGAAAGTAACTCTTATATTGTACGCGAAAATTTTGACCAAGAAAATATTGCACAAATTATTTCGATGTTACCTGATGCCCCAAGTGAAAATTCGTGAATCATGTAAGTGCACGAAATTAAATCACACGTAGGTTTCATAAAACACGTAATTCTGAAGTAGGTGACTAAAAAGGCTTAGCAAACACGGTCTTTGCTCATAGCACTCTCTTTACATTTCGCCTTACCTGCAATTTACATAATAAACACTGTACGCTGTTATCTGATACAAAGTCACTTCACATTTCTTTAACAGACGTTAACATTATTCATTTTCGGTGATATGTTGTTGTATGTGACCATGGTTGCCCGCGTTTATCATTGTTTTGTCGCTATTCCGTAACTTGGAGCTGCCTGGGTTTTTGGTATTACATTAGTTCGACTCAAATTTAACAACCGACTGGAGTTGCGAATGTGCTTGCGGCTATAATTTTATTTTACGTCAAAAACAGTTCAAAACTGTATGTAACATGCTGCAGGGAGAAGTGAATTCTGTGCACGTTTTCATAATTCCGTGACCCCATACCCTAAACCATGCACTACTTGAATTTTGAATAAAAAAAGAAATGAGCTTTTTTTTTTTGCAAAAATATTAACAAAATATTGGCTCCGATATAATAAAATAAGAACTTTGAGGCCGGTCGTCATAAATCTCAAAATCATCGTTCGGGTATAAACATTCTCCGGTAAAGGTAGAATTGTTCTTTGTAATCATTATTTTCCAAATCTCTTTAATTACTGAAACGTATGTATTTGGCGGTATTGGGTCGGTAGTCCGAATTCGCCTGCCAGCTACCGGTGTCCCCCATGCCTGGGCCTACTTAAATTCCCATGCTTGGGAGTAAGAGCGTCATGAGGTATTCTCTTCACCGTAACTAGCAAGATCCGCCCGTTTGAGATTTTCTTCGTCACACAGCTACAGAAACTGGGACGATTTAAAGGAAAGCTACAACTCTATTTTTGCCTCAACCGGGAATCGAACCCGGGACCACGGCACGGGAAGCTAGTACGCTGCCCATGAGCCATCCCAGAGGCATTAGTTATTGAAATACTAGAAAAAAAAATTGACAAATTAAATTGCAGTTTTTGGGTTCCGAGACTCAAGCAGGCAGAGTATACTATTGAGTGAACGAAAGTACTGTATTTGCCGGTGTATAAGAGACACTTTTTTGCTTCAGTAACTCGTCAGAAAAACGGTGCTTCTTATGCAACGGACGGGAAGTTTTGTAATTGTTTGAACGTTTAGTATACAGCATTACAAAAATCTAATTTTTATAATTGAAATTTTTGCAATTGTAAACAAAATTGATTATTACAGAAGCTGAAAGTGATACAAGAAGAAAGAAAGCTGAAAATTTCGTTGGGTCAACGTCATGGTGTAGCAGATTTATGAAAAGGCACGGTCTTTCCATGCGTACTAGAAAGATATAAAGACACCCGAACAATCATTGCTTTTCATAGGTCACAATTCACACTCCTTTTATAAAAATAACAATCAAGTATAACATTTAACATTAAAGAATGAAATCCTTCTTGAAAATATGAGTGCATCTTTTACACCGGTGCGTCTTATACACCGGCAAATAGATTTCAGAGATTTGCGCCCCATCTCGATCTCGAAAAACTGAAACTTTTGTTCCAAAAAAATTAATAGAACATTACTGTAAGCAAAATTTGCGTGACGTTTCATAATACTACCATCTTTTCGTTGTTTTTTTCTCGTTTGAAGGACTGCAATTCGCTTCGCTATGCTTTCTGCAGCCTTCATAGGTCACTTTAACGGCTTGTCCTCATAGAGACATGAATTTGCTATTCTAATGTAGTATGTGAAGTAAACATTTTTATGTATCTTAAACGACGAAATGGATTTTACTTCCTTGGACAGATATGGTATACATTATTTTAGTTCCTTCTTTTTGCGAAAAAACTAGGGGTATTCGAAGAAGTAAAAATGTATTTTTGTTGTTCCATGTTTCCTTTCGTAACCGACAGTTATCAGTTGCGTACTAAATGCTGTAATCGCTGAGCAAGGTTTCCCAACAGCTCGTCCCCTTCAAGTAAGATTCACAAACGCATGAGCACAATGCTAAATAGATAAAGTTCGACGTAAAAATCTGTATCGCCGTTAGAACACTTAATAACGCGAAGCTTGAAAATTATTTCACATTTTAACAAAGATTGACATAGTGAAGGGAGAAGGTTCGAAAAGGTAGCTTACAATTTATGACAATTTTGGGAAGGATATTTAATGCTTTTATACTGATTGACCGCAGAAATGCAATTGTAGACAAAGTTTCCGCTTTCAATTTTTTTCAAACCACTTGTTTTCAGATATGTCATTTTTCAACAAATATCTTTAGGATTCTTTGCAATTTAGTGTTTATCTTATATTGCTATTACATGGAATTTTATGTTAACAATTTCTTCAAATTTGCATGATGGATTCATTAAAATAATTTATTTTGAACAAATATGATTTATTAATCCATCACAGAAGGATGTTTTAATACCTTACGGTCTTTGTTCAATGTAGTCCTACGACACATCGAGTTCATTATAAGAAATAAGGAGATAAAATATTTCAATCTGACATTCCTTGTGACAAAGTAGAGTATAAATGTCTCCAATGTCTGAGCAAGAAATATCCTTCATATTGAATTTTACGGTAAGTGCCGCAGTTAGAGTATCAACATTCAATCTTGATTTTCAACTTGTCCAACAATCTTAAATACTGAAGCTGAAACTACTGAAAATGGCGAGAATTCCGCCGATCTGGCAAAACTAATCGATTGTTTCCGAACTGTATTGTCACAAGACGCGTTATAGTTCGGCGCAGCATCTCTGAATACAGGGATTAACAGATTAATTTTAAAATATCGAAAAGGAGGACAGGTAGGAGGACACTTTTCGAGGAAGGACATAACCTTCAAAAGAAGGACTGTCCTCCCTACTAAAGGAGGGCGATTGGTCACCTTAGTAATAGTTTTGTTGCATAAATCGCCGTCGTAGTTCGAACTAAACCAAGGGTACCTGGAATCTGAAAAGACGTTTCTGAATCCTATGGAGGTGTAGAATACAATGTTGGTTTAATTATCCCAATACGTTAATAAATGGGAATGTAAATTAGACAATAGACCGTTCAGTATCAAATGCAGGTGATTCAAAATTTCCGTCGGATCTTTGAATGTCAACTGGATGACAATACAGTAAGTTGTGAGTGATATCCTGTTGTTGCAAAATCGCAAGCATTTTCCTAAGGGGAACTGGACGCGCTCCATGGTGACGAAACTCCACGCACTGCCTGTGACCGTCAAATCGGCGCTGCGAAAGGGAAGTCTTTCCTTGGTCCAAAGCGATGACCCTGGGAAAAAGGCGAACCGCTTCGCGTTTGTCGCTGTGACTGCACAAGACTGTTTCATAATTTCGTCCGCATTTTCGTGCGCGTGATGTCTAAAGCAGGCGTATCACATTGCACCCACACGACCCATTGTCGGATTTAAATATAGTGTCTTCCCAAGGTCAGGAGCTGGAAGGAGAGGGGGATACTGCCATCTAATCGAGAGCTGCAATATCAAAAGTAGAGAGTCCAATACCAAGCTCGTGGCGAAGAGAATAGTGCAGGTCACATGTTCGTTAAAATGCCTGAGTTTTCGAAAATTGACAAAAAAAGAACATTTTTCGGCTTCTTCCTACAACTACAATTGTGAAGATACAATTTTTTCAATGTAATAGTTCCAATTCACTTCAATTAACTCCAATTAACAAATTAATCTTTTAGAAATTATTTAAAAACTATCTGAAATATATGATATAAAAATTGATAGCCTTCAGAGAATATCAGATTGGAATGCAACAATGGCATTTCGCGTCACGATTCGCGAATATCTGTGATTTACGTTGTGACATGATTTAGCTGTATTAAAAGGAGTTATAATTGTCGAATTTCTGGTGACATTTGCTTGAAAATATTTAGTTTTCGTACCAAACATTCCATAATTTGTAATGCGCTTTACGAAAAATGAGGACGGAGATGTGTTCATTCAGAGAGAAATTGTGGTATAAATAGTATTACATAACCATTACTAAACGCGAGAAAGTACATGCTGCTTTAGTGTAGCCACTAGTTTCCAAAAGGTTGTCATGGGCCAGTTGTCCAGTGATGTGCAGGCACACCGGGAAATATGTGCAACCCTTACTTTTAAATTTCGCAGCAATTGCTGAGGACGCAATGCCAGCGAACTCTAGAGAATTAGTTACCTTGCTCACGACCTTGACATGTCTAGTCTGAAGTATCGGTCTTTCTACCTAATACACTGATTTTCGTGCTGCAATTAAATTTCAGCATGTGGATCATGTATCCTTTTGTAAGACAGTGTTTCATTAGTATCTTACTTTTCGTATTACCAATAACTTTTTTAAGAATTTCAAAACGACACTAATTTCCTAATTTCTTTTTGCTGAAATGACGTAAACATGGGTAAGGAAAACTCCACCTTGTGGGTCCCAAAGCAGGTTTGAATCATTTTCTACAATGAGTGAATGATGATGAATGAATGAATATATCAGTATTTAATGAGTACCTAATAGATGAACGAAAGAAAAAAATAAAATGAGAAGTAAAAAGGCAATATTAGCTGTTCATAATTTTGTACAGTGTCTCAGAATAAATGTCACAAACGTCTAGAGCAATGTGGGGTTTCGAAAACGACCGCTTTTTGCACGTGGTGGGAAATCTCGTACAACGACATTACACATGTGCAATTTTGAACATCATACCCCTGATTGCCAGGTAAGTGGCCCCGTGTGTCATCTTGAAGGACCGAAAAACAGAGCGGCGTTTCGTCCACAGGAGCTGTTGGGCCACACGGAGGACGCGCTGTCGCCGACGCTGAACCACTTCTACCTGGTGTCGGCGCACGTGCTGCCCGAGCCAGGGCTGCCGCAGGGGCGCTGGAAAGACACCGAGGAGCGGTTCACGTCTCTGTGCTACGCGGGCGTGCTGCCCGGCTTTACCATGAGCTACAACCACCACGGCCTCGTCTACTCCATCAACGTCGTCTCCGCCGCCACGCTCGTCTCCGGCAAGACGCGTAAGTGCTAATCGCATTCTACTTTTCGGTTGGCAGTGCGTTTCTGGTTGATTCGTTGGGCCGGAGGGTTCTCGGGTCAAGTCGGACTGGGCGTCCATTCAGCTAAGTAGCTAGACGAGAATACTAAAGAACGGTTGCTCTGGTGGATCGTTTTTACGGACTCTTGGAATGAATTCCGGCTGAATGCCCGAGTAGTACCCCCTCAACAACGTTCTACTAATCGCTCCCGATAGTTTCTTCCTAATGTGCACCCCATTCTCATCCCTAGGGCCGATCCCCATGCAGCGTATTTCCTGTTGGTCTAGAAAAGGTCAGGGGCGATATGTGGTAGAGAACGGGCCGGATTTAGCTCAGAATCAGCTTCCTGCCTCTGGAGCGACTCTGACCGGGAGGGTCTAGGGTTCGAGTCCTGATGGGTTTTGGACACTAGCTGTATAGCGAGGCTAAATTCAGCTTGCCTGGAGGAGAATTCCAGTAGCCGCCTGCTCTGATTGGTAGTTTGTTGTGGTTTCTCCTATCAATAAGAATCCGATATAAGAATAATGACCGAGCAGTACCGTAGCAAACGGATCACAGACCTAGCGTGACTATTCCTTCCGCGTTCTCGTCCTGTCCTCTCCCGTTACGTACACACAATTACAAGTACTATATTACCACATATTTCGGGTGTTTTGAGATTGACCCGCCTGGGGTAGTGCTCCCTCTAGGCATACTGAAGGGGAAGTGTTTATTTACTCAAAAAACAGAAAAATAACTGTGTGTGACATATGGGGGAGAAGATCATCTACGCACGTTTTCTTGAGTTCTGGAATCCCTTCCCAACAATTTAACTATAAATAGTTGAAAGATGAAAGAAGTTTAAAAAATTAATAATAAAAAATAATAATTTAAAAAAACGCAACAATAATAACATATAAAAAACTAAACATTTTCGTTCCCGAGTAATTGAAAACTTATTTGCAACGGTAAACGTTCTGCAGGTTTGATTTTTCTGCATTGCTAACAAAATAGTAACTCACCCTCTACTACCACCACAAGCATAAAGATACCTCAACAAAACGTGCACATATAGTGAAGCTACATTTACGACCAGAAGCAAATCAAGGAACATTTCCCAACCTGGTCGAAATGGAAGCTGAAGTTTTTGGCATTATATCTTTTTGAATCAGAATAGTCTCTAATTGTACAGAATCAGTTATGCAGCAGAAAATATTTTACTTTTAACTTAAATGTGTGTTTAATTTTGAGTAAATTGTTTAATGCCTTCTGGGAATGCGTTGTAAAGTAACGTACATGTATTGTATGTGGATTTCCTGTAGTGAGCTGTTGATACTCACACTTGATGAATATGATTTCTACAACCTGTGTTGTAATTATAAATATCAGTATTACATGAAAATATGTTTCCACCATTAAGTAAATCAGTTTTTACAAATATTACAAATTCGTAAACAAACACGCAAGGCAATAGTAAGATTCCCAACTCAGTGAAAAGAGGCTTGCAGGGATCACGTGGATAGCATCTTTTTCATTATTCGGATGGTTTTCTTTTGCAATCTAAATATCTAGGTGCTAAAGGATGAGCTTCCCAATAATATTATGCTATATCTCAGACGGGAGAGTACATTTGCAAAAAAACACGCGACGAGCTGCATGAAGGCTGACATAATTTGGAAGAATTCTGAATGCGTAACATAATGAATTTAATTTAGTGTTTCATTCTGTTGTATGTACCGTACATTCCATTTGAGGTTACACTGGGACTGAATTGAGAGACCTAGAAATTTTGTTACCTGAATATCCAGGGGCAGATTTATACAAGTCTCCGCCCTGGGTTCCATTCATTTTGACACACCTTGAGAATTGATACTATTTATAAAAATAGAGATTATGATTTGTGTGGTACTGGTACCCCTATACTGATTACGAATAAATATTTCCTACATACATTTAACATGTAAAAAATGTACATCGCGACTAATGCCGTTTCTTTTGAAGCAAAAACTAAAACCGAAACCGATTTGTCACTCATTCATAAATGGAATATGTCTACGAAAGAAAAAGAAAGAATATGGGTTAATTTCAGTTCTTTTTTCCAACGAACATGACATTAATATTCAAAATATAATTTTTGGAAAATTTGCCGCCCATTAAAACGTGCCGCCCCAGCCATTTTTACGTATGTCCCGTTTAGCCCATATGTAAATCCTCCCCAATTAACATCAGCTAATTACATATTGCTCATTTTCAATGGAGCATGCGATTGCCTATTTGAAATGCAAAAATGCATTGAAACCGTTTTTCCTTCGTGAATTATTAAATTACCCAGGCAAAACTATTCAGAACGTGAACAGAAGCAGAACTGTTCGACTTTAAATAGACGAGGGTATCGTTTACGAATAACAGAAAGAGAATAGGACCTGGGATCGATTGTTTGGTTGGTTTCCGGGCACGTCAACAGCTTAGGAGATTAGTCCCGTAAGTCTAGTGCATGTTTTTTCTCGAGATCTGTGATCTTCCCTCGCTGGATGGCGAGATCCGGCGCCGACATACCGTCGGCTAGCGGGGTTTCCCCTTAACCATGACTCTCCCACCAACGGGGCACCGCCCCAGCCAGGACAAGCTCTAAGCTCCTGACCGGTCTCCCAGAATATGTGGTAGTGTAGTGCATGTTAGTGTAAGATGAATTCGACCTAGCTGACAAACTAGTGTCGAACGTTTGTAGGGTACTGCTCCGATTCGCCTGATGTTGATCGGAGAAACCACGGAAAATTACCGATCAGAGCAGCCGGCCGCTAGAATTCTCCTCCAGACAGCGACTGAATTCGACCTAGCTGACAAACTAGTGTCGAAAATCCTGCTGCCGTCAGGACTCGAACCTACGACTCAGGACTCAGAGGCGCTGCAGCGACATAGTTGATGCACTGAGCTACCGCTCCCGGTACCTAGGATCGAACATTGTGGGACCCCATGCACGCCGGCGCATAGGCGGATCTCGCCATCCATCAGAGAAGGAACTTCGCCCTCCTAATACACTAGCGGGAGTAATGACCTTAGCAGATGACATGCCCGGAGACATCAATCAACCAATCAATCGGAATGCAACCGCCTCCTATTCCCAGGAACACTATTTCGTGGCAGGAAAACCGAAGTAGCTGGAAGTAGCAGGAAAGCCAAAATTCAGTCAGGAATCCGACGAGTCTTTTTGAACAACGCTGTGAAATTCAACATTCGTATTTTCAGCGATTCACGAATAGGAGGAATAAGCTATTACGTACGGTTTATGTGCTAGTGTTGTGGACGGTTGCACGACTTCATTATTAATAATGACATCATTGTACCCCATTATTATAACAATTGAATTACCTTGGTACCCCCGGGAGGTTATATCCTTTAAGAAAAAAGAAAAAATATATTCAATCAGGGTTCATTTGCAAAAGTTAAGACTGAACAAACATTACAAAAATAAATAGGACGAATTTTATAGCCTACTTCTTTCGACATCCGTTGAAAGTATTAGAGTTAAATTTTCTCATTAATGTGAAAGGGAACTTTGTTAGAAAAAATTGTTAGAAAATATTACGGTTTTAAATTTCCTTTCCTGGAACGTTAAGCGCGCTACCTTCTGCCAGATTTTTAATAAATTAATTGAAATAGAGTACCATTTTCTCAGCAAATTAAGAATCCCCTTAGTTCTCTTTATGGGTTAGCTTTTTCTGCTGTGATTGTGGGATCGAATTCAATGTGAAGTAGGGTTGTTACCAAATATTACAAAGACATGAAAGGGAAGCCAACTTACAACCCATGCAATCGTGTAAGGCTTTATTCCTTGTTTCATAATTGTCCGGTAAATCCAAGTTCTCGTTCTTTGATAATCAGTCGTGACTTCCCCTCAGGGAAATGGCAGTGGAAGGTGAAGAACGCTGTTGGAGGTGATTGAGATGTGTCAGAGCAAGGAAGTTGCCAATGTAAACCGGCTTGCGCTTGCGGTGACTTGCTTCCCTTGTGGCAAGAAGTACTTAGTTTGTTTCTTTTTCATTTCGACCCTCGGCGTTGCGGAATGGGCTGCCTGCGTGAAAGTGCAGTGAAAGGACAAAATATTTACAACAGATCTTGTTTGATAGCAGATAATATTGATAAGAGTAATGTGGTTGCCATATTATATAATTTTACTAACATGAAAATAATATTTTAGAAAAGATTTTTCCCGAAATGTAAGGAACATTGTTAATTTTATTTCACGTAATATTCACCTTTAAGTATATTTTACATTTAAGTATTATTTTATCTAATTCCTTTTGTGATTTAGTAGCTCAATATACTAATCCATAAAGAAGTAAGAATTTAAAACCTATGCAGAAAAATGGCGGCGGTGTTTGCACCCTCCGACGTTAAAGCACTATCGATCGTCTGCGCATGCGCAGTTCAAGTTTCGCACAATTTTCGTGCATCTGCGCATGCGCAGAAGAGCGATATCGCTCTCAGCTACGGCATTCACAAACTCTCTAATAACTATTCATCATTAGGAGAAATTCGAGAGCAGCAGATCTGGGCTTTACCTGGGTTTCATTATTACCTTTGTGTTTACGCCACCCACCCAGCTGTCTGTGGCAGTTTGCCTTTTCGCTGGTATCGCTTACCGAGTGATTCATTTGGACAGTGAGGGAATCTGACTCTAAAGCTTTCCACTGCATATGGTATTATTTTCTCCGTTCTGTTTGGTTAGGATCATTAGTGTTAGCTGCGAATGATCATTTTGCCTTATCTCTGCTCACATGCTGCGGAAGTGGCTCGTAACAGATTAAATTTCTCGAAAGTCATTTCAGCAAACCTTCACTTCAGAAAACGAGCTCCTTAATGCAGTTTGTCGCTAGCCTCCTCAGGGAAGTTGCGTAAAGGTTGTGTAAACGTACGAGTATCAGCCTCATGGGAAGAATAAGTGATGTAATTCATTTAATTGTAGACGGTTATAGTAAGAGTTACTTGAAAAAATAACTATAATTCCTAGTTTCTTAAAATGTTATCAAACTGAGAATGATTTTTTTTATCCTGGGAATTTTAGATACGAAATGCAGCAAATTATCAGGGGAATTAATTTTCAAATCATGCTTGTAATGTATTCAGGTACCAATCGTTCTTGCACAAGAAAATCAACGAATCTCAGGAATTGCAATTTTTTAGTTGAAGGTCGAAATTTTGTTCCTTAAGCTCAAAAATACTTAATAAGAAAAAATGCTAAATCATCTGCTGTAGTAATTTGGCATTTTCGGGTCGGATTAATCCGCTTTGCCAGCTAATAGTGTTCTCAGGCCTGGGCTCCATTTTTAATTATTATCCACGTTAAGAGAGATTTGTGACGGGCATGACGCATTTTCTTCATCGGAAATCCACTTGGCTCGTCAGAGATTTTCTTTCGACACACAGCTGTAGAAACTCAGACAATTGTAATAGAAAGCTACAGTTCTAATTTTGCCCCGAAAAGGGATCGAAATATTTTTATATAATAATATAATAATTTATTTTATATAATAATTTTATAAATAATACATTTTATATCACCAATCTATCTTCAGTCACTGCAGGTTCGCATACAGGACTTTGTCCTCTGCGAAATAATGTTATTTTACATTGTTTGTAGTGGTGAAACCTGTAATAAATAAATACTACTACTATTACCACTACTACTACTACTACTAATTACTATTCTACTACTACCACTAATACTAATAATATTGTTCTTTGCCAATAATTGATAATATGAATATGTTAGTATCGTTGTAAAATAGCATATTTGAAGCAGTAGAATCATTTATAAAGTTTGTTAAGTTATTTATAAAGACTTATATATAGAGTAATGTTCTTTGCCTTCGTCTGAAGGAAAAAGCCGGCACTGCTCTGGTTAAATCCGTTCTCCTGCAAAATGACAATTTTTTTGTGATGTTTGCTATGTGCGCGAGCTTCCGAATTAACTTAGAAATCAACAATTAATATAACAATAACGTATATGGTAGTGGTTTGATACAAGATGCATGCTGTTATGTCGTAGAGAACGAAGTAGTCTCTATAAAGTGACTGGTTTGAACACGTGCCACGAAGTATCCAAACAACGATGAAATTATTTAACGAATGAATAGAAACTTTGGACACTGAATCCCCATCCAGAAAAAATTGCAAACTCATCTTCTATATGTATAGACATCGCGTACAGTATTTCGTAGATAATAGTAAATGGATTTGCAATATCAATATGTTTCAATAATTTACAAAAAGATGGAATATTATTTTTAAATGAGAAAAATTTCCAAAAAAATGTATCCCAGGTAAAGCTGACGTCCTTCCAGAACGATGTGTGTAGTTATGTTACAATTTAGCCATTATTTCGGTTATGTTTGAATCTGAGAGATTGTGTTGACGGCGCTCTGGAAGTTGAATTGTAGAATTTACATCAGATAACTAACTGGTTTAGTAAATGGTATTTGTGTGGTTCCGAATCGTTATCGTAGAACGGCAATTTTCATCATGGACCGTCCAGTTGATCTGAGAATTGATGGGCGGGTGTAACAAGTGTGTTTCTTTATTTAGTAAGAAAACATCTGTTGAAATATGTACAACAGTTCATTTTAAAACAATTGCTTTGAAAACAGATATTATGTATATTTAATTTGTAATATTTTGAGCAGTTACTTTGACATCCTTCAGGAAAGACGTCAGCCGCATATGTAGGTATTTTTGAAAAATCGAAGTATTTTTTCCATTTTGCTTTACTTTTTCCATTTTTCTAATTTTTCAATTTACTTTGAACTAAGTGAATTTTCATCACGTTTCACTGGTTCATAACAAGAAGATGGAACAATGCCAGAAAACTATTCAGGTAAAGGGCCATGTTGTGGTGTAGTCATGACTTACATACATTGCCAATGGCCCTATAATATTTATTTAGATAAATTGTTTCCGACAGTCTCTCTTCTAAGTGATTTATACAATAGAAAAAAATCACATCACTGGAACAATAAAACCTAACAACTAACAATTGGTTATGATTGTTATGTTATGAAGAAAGAACAATTGAAGAAAATGCGAAGGGGAACTTTTGATTTCAGATCCAGTGAATCAGCTAATTGCGGCATGGAATGACAACAGCATTGTTAACATTGCCACTAATTTTGACAGCATATTTCTCTGTCGCAAAGCGTTTCGTTTCTCACGGCGCGAGAAGAACAGCATTACTGTTGAAATACTACAATTGCTGAATAATTACAATATCCATATGGAAGGAATCGATAGGGCAGATAAAAATACATTACTATACAGAAGGAGGGTCAATAAGAGGGAAGAAGTAGTATATTCCCATAATAGCTCATCTAATAGATGTTTCTGAGTATAGTGTTTGGCAATTTTATCGCGCAGATGGTGGTAGACTCGACCACTGGTGTTTCCGTCGGCGACTTGCATGTGTAATTCTTCAGTCTAATCGGCGTGTTGTTTCATCTCGAGGAAGACCATCAGCTCATTCTAATGAATTCCCGCTATGATAGGAAATATTACTATGTGGCTGATTTACTATAGGATGAAATTATTGGAAAGACGTAGCTGCTTCACTGCCAGAATTGCCACAAGAAACCAACTACACAGCCTAGGGCACAAAACGTTCCGTTCCACTTCATGTGGCTTGTTTCGTTACTTACCATACAAAATAAAAGAAAATAGAAATACAATAATGTTATAATTAATAATGATTGTGCACAGTTATTGTTTATAAGAGTATTCATATTGATAACAGTAGAAAATTTATGTTTCTGACGAGCTAAATGTTAGTCTGTATTTTGATGATGTATTAAGATGACGTCCTTCTGGAAGTACGGGTCATATCTCCAAAAATAAAAAAACGAAAAATTTGTTTTGAATATGAATCTATGGTTCCTATTTTAGTAATATATAGCAAATTTTTTTTTTAAAATAAAGAAAAAAAAATAATTCAACCGCATCTGAGTTAATTGGTTGGTTGATTAGTGATTCCAGGCGCGACAACGGCTAAGGTCATTAGTCCCGTAAGTGTACTTCATGAGGAGTAGCGGTGATCATCCCCCGCTGGATAGTGAGATCCGGCGCCGACCTACCGTCGGAAACCGGGGTGTTCCCTAACCACGTATATCCCACCAGCGGGGCATCGCCCCAGCCGGGACAAGCTCTAAGCTCCCGACCGATCTCTCGGCATGTGCATGTAAGATAAGTGTGTGTAAGGGACGAGGTCATGAAAAGGAAGAGGTCCCTTTCCGTGCTCGCGCGCTGTCCGTGGCCCGTTTGTTAGGGTACTGCTCGGGCATCTCCGACATTCACCTGGTGTTGACCGGAGAAACCACGGGAAACTGCCGATCACAGCAGTCGGTCGCTAGAATTCTCCTCCAGACAGCGAATGTACTCGATCTAGCTGGTATCGAAAACCCTGCCACCGTCGAGACTCGAACCTAAGACCTCTCGGTGAGAGGCATTGCAGGTACATCAGTTGATGCCCTGATCACCTCCCGGTTATATTGATTAATTCTTTTTAATTTTAATAATAATTAACTCGTTTGCCTCTATAATAATATCAAATAATATAATTATGTGCATTATTGATATAATGATAACATTTAAATATTTTTCTTAAACCTGAATGCATGAATTTCCCACTAGTTTTTAATCTTCATCATAATGGAATGTACAAACAGTTTATAGTTTTTGTACGTGCCACATGATCCTGAGTTTCTATATTTTTTTTGGATTTCGTTGTATCGAGAGGTAGTTACGTAATTTAATGTTAATCCTTGTGTAGGAGTTTGTTTCCTTCTTTGTTCAGCTCTCGAGTCCACCTTGAGCAACCACAGCAATGTAAGCTAGCTAACCACTGGGCAACATATATGTGATAAATTATGCATGGGCGGCAAGTTCCAAGTAATGACTGCTGAAGTACAACTGCTTCTTAGTTTGCTTTTGTAGCTATGTTACTTCCCTTGATACGCAGCGCGAATGCCCAAAAAACAGAAATTCTATCGTCCAGTGTGTACTGATTGCAACTATTGTACTAAACACATGAATATCATTTGATACCTGTACGTCCGAATATATTCGCGGGATATGTGACGCAAAAAACAAATGCTATGGCCACAGGCGTGCGCAAAGTAAAACAAGAGGGGGAATTACCTACTTTTATGGGCCTCTCTGACACTTTTTTATTTACATTCCACTTGTTTACTAGTAAATAAATAAAATATAATACAAGAAGAATTAAATAATTTTAACGATATAATTAAAATACAATTGTTTTTATGATGAATCATTTACAGGGTTGCCAAATGGTTTGGAGAACCACGTCCCCAAATGTCATGTACACAATATTTCCCAAATTGTCGGTTTAAAAAGTGATGGGGGAGAAAATAGGATATTTTTAGGGCTTTTATCCTGCGGACAGCATTTACATCCCGATGAAACGCATAGGTAGACCATACACTAGACACCCACACACTCTGCGGGCTTCTCTGATCTGGGGTCAGCAGAACGCGAGGCCCTCCGCGACAACATACATACTATGACAAGGGACACACAACCATGCCCAAAGCGGGACTGGAACCCGCTACCCTTCAAACTGAAGCGCCGAGTCAGTACACGCCCTTATCCACGTCAGCCATCCAGGTCGGTTGGGAATTGATCATGTTTACGGAAATACAGATTTATTATACAGGACTACGGGAACCCTCTCGTAATTTTCAGAGAAGTCACGGCTCTCGTGTCCCTTCTCCCGTGCGGATGACTATGGCTTCGGCGTTAATGTTTTCGCTGCAACTGCAAAGTGCACTCCTGCTGTTTCTCCTTAATACAAACTATTTCTGAGTCTTAGATTTACTTTGTACTATATTTTAGAAAAATCTATCTTGAACTATATTCTCCCATTCACAATTATTGCACAACATCTTGTGACCAGTACCTCTGTTTATATGTGTTCATTAGCTCTAGCCATATGTGTTTAGGTTTCTTTTATCGTGATGAAGAAATCGTGATTCATTACTGCTTCAAGTAGTAGCGCGTTGTGGTCGCTGCGGCAACTTGACCTTCGCGTTGTCCCCAGATAAGTTTAATGTCGCTCAACTTTCTACATGTTTATGAAGAACTGCATTTTATCAAGTAACGCTATCAGTGACAGAATGCAAATAAATCGAGAAATTAAATATTTACTTTATAATAAAGGATCAGGTATTAATCGGGTGTAAAATGTATTATGTAAAGTGCATGAACAATTTTTCAGAATGATTATTTTAGCTCATGATCAGGGTAGTAAATTTAAATAGCGCAATGTTTTTAGGCGACTTGATGAACGCCTTAAAAACTCAGCTGCAACATTGGCAGGGGAAAAAATCTGGAAGTACAGAAATATATGCACAGAGGAATACACAATATTAATCAATGCAATGTATGTAAACTAATAGAATCATTTTAATGATCTTAATGAAAACCAAGAATATACGGATGATGCTAATCATCAGATTCAGCGTTTAGAGTTGTGACAATTTTATGATTGTTATCTTATAGCTGTTATCTCCAAGTACAGTTTGTACAGAGAGAATACCTAAGTGTCCACTCACTTTTTACATTCGCTGTATATAAGTTATACCATGTTATTTCCTTCCACTCACTTTTAACACTGGCTGCCGTGGCAAACCGTAAAAGTCTCCTAACGAATGAATACATACGCAGAGATTATTTTTATATTTGTTGTAGAAGGAAAACAAAACAAGGAAACCGTCTTTTAAAATTTCACATTTTAATGAATGGAATCAAGGAATTTCTCAGAAGAGCAGGAGAGGAAATTGTCAACCAGCATTCAGGAGTCTAAAATATAATTGAGGGAAAGGTTGCGAAAATTTTAATTTGAGATCTAAAAGAAAACATTTTTAACTGTCTTGGAAGACTGCGTGCTAGAATCTTTCGCACGCCTCTGCAGTAGGTCTCATTTGTCCTCTTCGGACGGGAGAGTGTGGCGACACCTCACCAAGACGTACATTTGACACACGGTTCAGGGTTGCTTTGCATGTCGCATGTTAATTAGCATGATGAGTTCATTATTAACACCTTTGCCACAAAAGTCTTGGAATCAACACGCCATAGAATTTCCTTTCCATTGTTACTTCCTTTTCTCGTTTTAAAAGAAAACATGTGCATGACGTGAGGTCATATACTATCCTCAAAACTAACCTTCACGTGCGTAGGTATGTCGGATTCTTTTCACATCCCGTTGCACATCGAGCACATTGAAAGCAAGAGGAAACAAGATAAGTGTTTGTATACAAGCAGTGTAGAATCTGATGTTTTATTTCCTTGTTAATCTCATGTAGATCTTCCAACGATACGAAAAATTATACTGACAGTTTTTCAATGAAAGATTTCAAATACTAGTTCAACTTTTGTTGTTGAAAAGCTCTTAAAGAAAAGAAAATATAGTAATATTCTCCTTTATTTACATTTTCTTAGCATTATTTAAATGATTCCCATTCCTGTAGTTTTTCATTCCGTTTCTCGTGAATAATCTTTTGTGTTTATTGAGGTGATTTTTGGATAAAACAGTCAGTTGAGAACGTTCTGTATGTCTTACAGTCCATCCGTCGAAAAATCGAAAAATTGTTTAACAAATTCCCGAAAATACTATTTTGTCGGCCTAATGTCCTAAAGCTTCTTACTCTTTATTGCGATTCTGATCAAGGATTCTGTGAGCAAAGACATGAAAAGAAGAGAATTCCGTATGTAAATATTTCAGCAGAAATTTGCACGATGAACAACAAGAAAACGGTAATGTAAAGACTGAACTGGCTCAAAAACTTCCTCAGATTCTTCTGAAGCTGTAATTTTAAAGTGATGCGTTCAAGAGCATTAATGAAATCATTTCCGATTTTTTTCTTTGTTTCCAGTTTCGTCATTTTGTATTTAATCCTTGCAAAGTGCTGTATTTTTGTTCTTTACTCTGATCCTCAGTTCTTTAGTGGGTTTTTCCCATCACTAGGTGCTCTAGAAAATTGGTGACGGAAAATGTCAAGATGTAGTAAGGAAAACGTTGATGTTTCCTGTATCAAAATTAGCTTCCAAAGGTTAACACTCCTTTGAAGGAACAAATCTCGAAGGTTGTTCCAATTTGTCGACACTTTTCCTTCTGGGAGAATTTATAACATTGGACGAACTTCCTTCTATGAGAGAACTGATATTCCCACATTTCAGTATAAATAAAATATTGACGAATCACTTTACAAATTGTTCCTGATTCCGCTTCTAACAGATATAATATTGCTCATCATTCAAAGACTACATATTTTTTAAAGCAATTTTACACACGCACGAGATCTTTCTATGTGATCTAGCTGGACTATATCTCTATTTGATGGTATAATGAAATATTGATTCTTGAAGAAGACTTGAAAATGAAAAATAGGAGGGAGTTTAATTTTGAATTTAACCAAGAAATTTGTTTTTAATAAGAAGAATGCTATTCAATAGTCTACACAATATTGCATTGAGAGACATGAACATCTTAATATATTAATGAAGTAAACCAAAGCCGTATGCAGCTTAGCTTTTTCTGTTAAAACTTCATATTAAGAACTGTCATAGGCGTGCTCAGAGTGGGTGCCTAGAGAACCGTGCTTTCCTCTGAACATTTTGAAAGGATCTCCGTAGACGTACGTGATTAAATATTTTTTTGTACTCCAGCGTTATAAACGACCGTTTTCGTTACAAGAAATAATATATAAAAGGGCGTCTTATGGCACAGATTATGACGTTGATGGCAAGAATAATTGCATCATCACACATTCAACCAATGGCAGCGAGAGAATCATGGGGAGGTAGCAGTGGACCGCAAAGCACTGATGTCAAATACCAAATGACACAAATGTCACAAAGTTTTTTATGGTTTAATAGTTCATTGCTGTGTATTTCCTGATCGCAAACAAAATACGTAATGGTATTGATAATGCCCTTACGGGCCTTTCTGATTTTTTATGCTCTCGGGTCTTTTGAATACTTTATGGCCCGCTCTAATACCAACACAACACATACATTTTTATGAATTCGATTCATTACAGTTAAGATGCAAGCAAATACTATAAATAAATGGCATAATGCTCAAATAAGTAAAACAACTCGTTATAAACCTTATTTTGCGTAATTGATATGAAAACTGCAATTTTGGAATGTTCCCGTGAATTTATAATTGCCACACATTTACCGTTGCCGTATTGACTACTGCCGTACATTTCACTGTTACGTATCGCATTTTATAGAGACATATTCTTGAGTAGCAGTACCAATAGTAGAAATAAGATGTAAAAGGCACATCGGGTAACACCCTCGAAATGTTATTTTTTCGTGTTAGAAAATATTCAAAATAACTTTTAGCAATAGAGGCAAATAACCTAAAAGAACAGTTTCATCAGAGTAATTTGCGCTGTTATTCACACTGTTATAAAACTCTCAAAAACACCATAAACATTTTCGTATATTTCTCGACATTTTACCTGAAACCACTGTCCGTAGTTTTGTTAGCTTTTGCGAGAATTGCCGCAGAACTTCACAATATTCTTTCATTTGGTACGAAAAAATCAGTCCAGCAATAGTAATTGGATGCACACTGTTTTGTGTATCTGACGTCATATTGACAAATGACTATTGCAATGCACTTTTGATATGCAATGTCTTTTCACTTTAGTCTCAAGAAATATAAAATGTTTCGAATTCTTGTTTGATTCAACAATGAACTAGTAAACCATAAAGTTTGTAAGCACCACAGGCGTTACTAGATGTGTTTGCTCTGAGGCGACTTCCAACCCTCAGGTTTGGAAGTCGTCCTGAGGCAAAACATCTACTTAACGCCCTTGATTCATAAATAACTATTATGCCGATTGGATAGCCGGGGTCGCTAAGGCTGAAGGGCAGTAGCTTCCTTGATTTGAAGGGTCGAGTGTTTTAATCCCGCTTTGGGCATGGATGGCCAGAGCATGCTCCGCTACCGATACCCCAAAGTTATAAAACCGATGTGAAATTGCAGTGGACGCTAAATGACTAAAGCAGTTGAAAAGTGACTTAAATAAATAAACAAAAGTTGGTTCCAAAGATTAACTTTGATTCTCTTATAAACGTACAATTCTGTTATACAAAAAATAGCATATGCAACTCGTTTATTACGTTGCTTTATTGCATTCGTACAAATCTGAAAACTCGCTCCTAACGTTGCTTTTTAAATCATGTACTGATGCCATAAAGATTAACATTATAAACTAGTTGGATGATATTACATCCGTAAATTGTTCAATCCATGATTTTACCCAGCTTTAATCTGACAATTCTGGAATTTTAAACTTTATTTAAATAATGTCGCTTTAGAAACAATTGAGTTCATTAACGACCACTGTTATTTAATGCACAAGTAACGACATTTTAAAAAATATAATGAACTTAGAATAATGAATTACAATAATTTTAATTAATTTTTTAAGCCAGTAAATTGGTGGATTTGTTATACAACTTTTAGGTAACAGGCTTTCCAGGTCATCTGGTAACCCCGTATCGGCCGTTACATATTTTTTCTAATTTTTTGGGGGCTCACCCCCTAAATATATTCCATCGGGCCAAATATACTTAAAAATAAAATTTCATCTCAATAGGCCTATATTAATCCGTGCCTATCTGCCCTAATTGGTTTTCTTGTGTTAAATCATTGGAAAACTACTGATACATGTTTAATATATAATTTTATATTACAATTTACTTCATTTTCACACTTCAGACTGCATTACTGTTTTTACTTTTCTTGTGAGTACTTTTGTTCAGTGTTTCTTTCTTGTAATATAGGTACAGTAAATGATATTTTTGAATAACACAACACAAAGTGCTTTCGCTCCTTATTTACAATCAGTGCATTAAAATCTTGCATTAAGTTAACAGCTCTTTCGATGCAGTCATTCGCAGTTTTCAACTTTAGAAAAAACTTTTAGCTTCTAAATATGAAGAGTTACTTTTGCAGGTCGAAAGACATTCTTGAATAAAACTAGTATCCATTTTCAGGTAAGAGAACAGATAACTGCGTTTGGTTGACTCAAAGTCAGCTATTGTTTTCAATTAAATGAAGATTACACTGAATTAGGAGATGTATTGTATATTGACGAATTAATAATTAAGGAACGGTCATTGTGATACAATTACGCTTACCATGTTATTCTCCATCTAATTCTCCACAAAAGGGAATATATCACTCTTACATGTGTAGATACCCTCTGGCTAAATTTGCTACCATTTTGATTTTGATTTGTACGTCCATTTCATCATTAAAGAGTGACATCACAGACAATTCTTCTAATAAATACCATATACGGTGTCTAATTGTTTTAGAGCTGCTTTTGAAATTGTGGAATGTATCCTTTCATGTGATTTTAGAACTTTAAGAAAACAGATATCTTGAAAAGGAGCTTTTACAGCTGCACTGCACTGAAGCCACGGTTTGACATACACAGTTACAATCATCAGAAAGAGATTTTTTAAGGATTACATCACGTATTTTACATTAAAACACATGCCGTAAAATAATTTCGTATATGTAATGACGGCACGGAGAAAACAATTCCCTATCCAATTTTTTTTTTTTCAAGAAAGTCACATGCTTCTTTAAAACGTCAAGTGTTTGATGCAGTTGTTTCACAGCAAAAAATGTGTATAGTTGTTTACAAATAGTCTTCGATACCCCAGTGCGTTAACACATTCCAAACAGCTCTTTACCAAAATTCCGCAATTTTGGAAACCCGATGAGCTGCTTACTGTACCCAAATGTAACAATTAGAAGTCTTTCTTCTTCTGGGTTCCTGATATTTAATGCAGACAACAGTTTACCATCCCAATGAACAGTAAGAATTTCAGATAAATTACTCTTGAAAGCCAATTTAATTGTTTTTTAACGTTCTCTTCTCGTCTTGGGTCTGATTTGAAGAATAGAGAACATTTATTAATAGAGAGTTCTTCTGGCATTTTGGCCAAGTGCCACTGCTGTCACCAGATATACAGGGTGTATATATAATCTGTCAACTGATATCTATATAAACCAATTAATTCAGGTACTAAGAAATGTTTGGTGCCATACCTTGTAGCATTCTGTATTGATGTTCTCGAACTGTACTTGAACTTGGAAGTTCGTTATCTGAATCTTCAGACGATGAAGGAGGTACAGCAGAAGATGTAGACACGCTAGATCACGCTGTTCTTTCTCTTTCTTTTTCTCTTCTTTGAAATGCTCTTGGACTCGCCATTTCTTCTTTATCCGTGGGATTTTGATCTACTTGTGCAAGTTAGTTTTTACGTCTTGTCTCTCTCGGCCGAAGTAAAAACATCCTGCCATCTTCCAACGTAGGCCTAATCATTTGTAAAGTGGATGTAGGATGTACAATATCAAAGAGATTGTTCAAATTACACTCAGGAACCAAAAGTGTAGAACTTGGACTAATTGTTAATTTTACTTCCCGTATGTTAAAAAATAATACTTCAAGCACTGGTTTATTTCATTCTAAATTGTGTCCAGTTATTTGGTGATTTATATTAATAATTTATATTATCTCCTATTAATAACACACGTTGCTCGGCACTGGCTATGATACTAACATATGATATTGTGTTAGATTAGTGACCTGCAAACAGGTGTGACACGATCTATTCAAATTCTTGTACTATTATTGCACTAAATTCTTGTATTAATCGGAGCTGACTCTGCGGTGGGTGGTAGGTTTGGACTTGTCTGTCTTGCGAGTTTGCGCTCAAATCGGCAGGGATTAGAATGCTCCGATCTGAACAGAATTTTGTTTAGGCATGTTTTAAGGTTATTTGAACAAAATTGGAGGGTGAGCGTTCAAAAATTTCGAAATCGGAAAATAAGGGACACCCTAAATACACTTTGCGTTCCGTATTCCTGGTACAGCAATTCCCTTCTCGGTATTTCAGGTATGAGGCTCTGATAAATATTTACATTACCCCTAAATAGTTTAACATATAAAACGTTTGTATTTATTAAGAGTAATTATTAAAGTTATAAGTTTTTGTGAAATTTTGTTTATTAGTAAATTTTGTAATTGTTAAATGAAAAAAGGGTTCCAGAAATGTTGTTGCTCGTCCTCCTGTTGTTTTAAGTTGCGTACATTTATGTGAAGTGTTGATATACATCTGCGTTTGACTGTACGTCGAGAATACTGAATGCTCGTGTTGATATTCCGATATTTTTTTTATTTGTTTGGACAACTGCGGTCAAAAATGCCTGTCGTTTCAAATCCTCTGAGCAATCTTGGTTCAAAATGGATAACATGGTTCGTGTAAGCGAGGGAACAGAAATGTGTATTATCTACGCAATCGCTTTATTGCTTCTGGCTCTCAGCCAAACTAGAAACCTGGTCGGTTGCTGGCACGTGCAGAATTCTTACAGTTACTTCCGGGTTCTTAAGGGACTTTCAGACAAGAGGGAAGGAAACGATCAGATCTACACGTGTTTCTCTGCTAATCTACCGGTGATTGCAACGCAGGAAGCCATTTGACTTCCACAATCACCTTATCTACATATGGCTTCCATTTATCTTTGATGTCTCGCGACACGTACATAGGTCAGCACAAAATTAAGAAAAATACTGCGTAAGCATTTTGAACGATTTTAGCTGTTTTCCAAATATTATTGACTGTAAATTTTAGTTCTTAAATTAAATGTAGCCCTTCTTTAAAATGATCTGTTACATCTAAGCAAGCCTAGAGTTCTCAGTAAAAGAGAAATTTTTTATTCGAATCTTATCTGTTGCGTGAAGTACAAAGTACGGTCAATAACCCACACTGGCAGACACAGCAAATCGACTGGAAGTAGTGAACTGATTTCGTCTTTTAATAACAAGTGTGTGAATAAGAAGTTTTTAACCAGTTGATGCATATTTGGTGATGCGAAATAGTTCATTAGAATTAATATTTCAATTGGAGATAATTCAACAAGTATACTATTGAAGCAATTAAGAGGAACTGCATACTATTCAAGCAACTAAGGCGATTACTACAATTATCTTGAAAGCAAAAAATAGCCACATGAAGTATTTTTCAATACCTAACGAATGTGTGCTACATAGTTAACAACACATTATTATTTTTAACAATACACAGAGAGATGTTTATTTCATACAATTAATCACGCAATAGATTGAACTATACAGTTAGTATAATTTGGAAGAACAATGTTCTTAGTCACGTTTATGAAACTGCTGTTTAGTCAAACATACTAATGCACAGTAAGGTTCACTAAACAGGTCGGACCCCAAGACAAATGACATCTAGTGGAGATAACTAAACGAATAGTTGCTTTTCATAAACTGCTAAGTAAGCTCAATTAAGCAGAAGTGTGAAAGGCAATATTTCCTTCCTGTCGCAACTGAGGTTCCCAAACGGTCACCTATCCAACGGCCCCGTGGGTTCGTACTTTCTTAACCTCTATTGCCTGACAGACCTTAACCAACCCCAACAGTCACGGACGCAGGCTGCCGACGCTTGGCTATTGACGGTATTTATAGCGTTTGTTTACAATGTATCAATTATTTAAAATCAATTAAATACTAAACTCACCATATATATATATATATATATATATATATATATATATATATATATATAGCGTATAATACTATACACAATTTGATTTCTCAGCGTTTACATCGGCTCTGTAACACTTTGAATGGGTTAGATTGCTGAGAAGACGCACATACTAAGCACTGTTTAGTAAGCGTTTTTTTATTTATTTTACGTCAAACAAACAGTTAAAAACTGCGTATGACGTGCTATGGGGAAAAGTGAATTGTGTGCACATTTTCAAAATTCTGTGATCCCTACACTAAGTCTAATACTACTTAAATTTTGAATTTTTGAAAGGGAGAAAAAACTCCCATTTAATAAAATCTATTTTCAAAGATAAAAAGCAATAAATTTTGGCTCTTATTACTTCCTGCCGCGACAACATGGAAACGATAATTTGAATAATTGTATTTCCCACTGAATTCTAGAAGACGTCACTTACAATTTTAATTGCCTGATTTACTAAATGAAAAACCCACCGAATGATTTTATCTACGAAACAAGTATAGTACCACTGACAAACCTCTTTTTTCATTCACTTACAATTTTCAATTGCCTGATTTACTAAATGAAACTAAATCACTTACCTCGCAAATAATTGTATTTACTACATGATCGATTACTAAACATGTTTAGTACATTCTACTACATTTCTCTCGGTGTATTAATAATATTATATTTAAAGCCCAGTCTTTGGATACATGTTGATGTCCTCTCCCGGTATGAGATTAATTGTTGGGCTCTTTTGAATTGAAACTACAGTCGAACTACCACTTATTGAACCTCTATATACTGAAAATCTCTATAAATCGAATTATTTTTCGGTCTCTTGAAAATTCCGTTTATAAACCACTCTATAAATCGAAAATTTTTTCGATGTATAGAAATAATTCTCTGTCGAATATTTTTCTAATGAAATAAGAATTACAGTACATACTATAAATTACGTTTCTCAAAAATTGTATTGTTTAATTTGGAAGTAGAGTATTACTTCTGCGAAAAATATAACTTCCTTCCTTCCTTCGTTGTATAATGGAGTAAATGTTTATAGAACATCAACGTGTTTTCTAGGTCCAGTTCTTAGCTTTCTCATAAAGGTCACTCTTTCTTTCTCAGAGGGAACTTGTTAATCGTTGGAATGCGTTCGCCAAAGCGATCTGAACGTCAACATGTACCCCTTCGTCTAATGGCCTTGCCCTACGTTGTTAGTTCGTCAGTTCAACGCTGGTTCGAAATGTCGAAACGAAAATCTTTTAATGTCGCAGAAAAAGTGAACGTGATCAAAGATGTGGACAGTGGTGTGGGAAAAAAAAGGTGATAGAAAATTTTCTATACATCGAGGTCCGACTGTACTTGGCCGTCCAATGTAACCAAGATGTGTATCCCATATTCTTGCGAGAAGTGAAGATACCAGAGTAGCGATGCAACATTAATCTCAGACACAGCCATTCATACGTGTATCATTCCCCGGACGAACGAACGTGGTATCTGATAACGATGGGAACATTGTGGGGCTAAACTCTATTTACCTGGAAATTAACCGGGGTTCTTTTATTTGCAACGAATCTTACATAGCACCTGAGGATTTTCCGCCTTTGGAAATCACCCAGTTTTCTGGGTTTGAACCAGCGAACTCCGGTTTAGGATGCTTGTGTACTCTCCTCGTACCGCTTGGCTTGGTAAAATACTCTATTTTCGTGATGAAGTATCATAGTTTTACTTTGTTTCCGATAGTATTTTTGATTTTCTAGTTTTTATAAAGCCCGTGAACTTTCTTGCAAGGGAATACTCAAACTTTGATTGATCCAAAAGCATCTCTACTTTCCAGGCTGCTCGGTTATTCCGTTTTGTTTAGAGCTGTAGAAGTTTCAAAATCGACACGAATATGTGGAATATACCTATCCTCACTTCGCGTAAATAGCAAGCCCCAATCAAGATATTTCTGAAGTTACGACTGTAATTGTAGTCTGACCTCAGTGCTACGTAGATACCTGGAACTAGCGATTGTTAAAGCTTTGCAAATCGTACACCAAGGACACTGATTCAGCTAATCTAAAGCTTAAACAACAACCTTTCCTGCTATATCTCAACTTTCCACCTGCAGAAATCTTTGTTATATTAGTATAACACTCCAATGGAATATTATCGTTCGACTTACAGCCAGAATATATTATACAGTATTTATAGTGAACATTTAAGTTTGTCACTGTAAATAATTACACCTTTTATAATTTAATTTTAATTATTTATTATTGTGTGTGTCCGGGTGTTTCCAGAGCTGTGTACATCAGTCCGTAAGTGTAATGCATGTTTTATCCCAGGAAGTGGCGGTATTCTTCCCCCCTCGATAGATCGTGAGATCCGGTGCCGACCTACACGTGGGTGTGCGAGTGTTTTCCGTCTTCGAGGTATCTCCGGCAGTGCGGCTCTGCCGCAGCGGGGACAATCTCTAAGCTCCCGCCTAGTATCCTTACATTTGTGGTGGTGTATTGCTTCCAATTGCATGTGTTTAAGGCAAGCGGAAGGAAAAAAAGATACAGAAGGAATGGTCTCGTGCGGTCCGAGACCTATTTATTAGGGTCCTGCTCCGGCATTCGCCTGGAATTAATTAGATAAACGACGGAAAACTACCGATCAGCGCAGCCGACTGTTCACATTCTCCTCCAGAGAGCGGCTGAAATCGATCTATCTGTTTAGCTAGAGTCGAAAATCTACCACCGTTCGAACTCGAACTCTAGAGCCTCTCATTCAGAACCGCTACAAACAGTTGCTATCCAGAGTCAAATGAGCCGGTATATTATTTAATTTAATGTAGTTAGGAACAATAATATGAAGTAATAATATTATCACAAATTCCGCAGAACGTAAATATAAAATATTTAATTCATGAGCCCATTACGTACTGATTGCGGACTGAACACAACAGAAAAATTCCTGTACGATAAAGCTACTGCCCGGCGAACTGATAAGAAAATGAGGTCTTGATAGGACAGCTAGAGAGTAACTCTGGGAAAGGACTATTAGGATGGTGTAGGTCACCCAACGGGACCTGTACCTAGATAGGCGGCGGAAGAATCACTGAAAAGGTCAACAGCGGCTCTCTTAGTCAACAGCAGCTCTCTTAGCCTTCAAGGTTACAGTTGGACTGCAGGGGAGGATTGTACGTCACATATCTGGCTGACACGCGAACCCAAGCTATATATACCAGAGGTTCTTCGACTGGTGTTTATTACTGGGAAACCGGAGACGATTGTTATGAACTGGTTGTTAACGAATAGTCGCTGGCGATCGGTCCTCGCAAGACCGCGCAGTTGGTTTTAACACCGGGCCAACTGTGCCAAATGAACTAGTTGTGCCAGTGGATAATGGTAAACATAGTGCAGATCAACAGTCAAGGCGCTACACCGTACCTTTCATGGCTACCGCAGAGACAGCAGCTGCATCCGCTGATGGCCGGAGTGGCTTGAGGTTCTCACGTACAGGGTTCTCCGCCATATCAAGGCAAACTAGTCAACACATGGGATGGACGAAAGAGATGAACATCTCCATAATGCATGCATAGTATGTTAGCACAAAAGGGGAAACGGAATATGAAAAGTTTAGAGTAAGGATACATGCGGAATGGAAGAGAATGTATCCAGACAGACCACTGAATGAGCCACGGGTTTGCAGTCATTGAAATTCTGTTCAAAACCGACATGCATTTTCAGATGCCGAATTGAATAGACTTAAACAACAGATAGCTATGCAATTGCAAAGTAACATACCACCAGAGACTCCATTCCATGGCGAGGAATAAGAAGAAGATGAAGGAGGCCTACTTGAAAGGGAACATGTAGCTGAAAATCAAGCCTGTCCAAATAGTAATGAAAATCTCATCAATGAATTCGATATTTGAAAATACGCAAAATTATCGCAAATGATTTCGTTGGAATAACTGTGTTGACGTAGTGCACTGTGCCGCTTTGGCAGTTTGAATGGAATTGAATTGAATTGAATGTGCCTTATTTTACGTGGCGAGACTCAGGCCATGAGGCCTGCTCTTCCGCCTGACCACGCAAATTCCGCTACGCTCCTTTCACCAACCATGGGAGAAAGAAGGTATTACTTGGGCGACGAAACAGGCGATTTGAATTTAGCTCAGAGGCGTCATTTAGGCTTGAGTAAATCTACTAACATGGGACAGCCGGCTTTACTTCCCCTCCGAAAGAAGGCGTACGAAGGATTTCTTCGCCCTTAAAAATCCACGGCTTCGATCGAGTTTGAACCCGCAAACTTGGGTATAACAGTCCGATACGCTAACCGTTACACCATCGCCGCTTTTGCTCTGTTTTGGGCAGAAAAATTAGACAAGAAAATGACAGATCTTCCAAAGACTACAGCTCTAAACACGAATTCATACCTACATGGAAGAAAATAATTTCCAAAATAAATAAATCCAGGAAGGAAATCAGCCATCTGTCAGCGTACTTCGCAGGAATCTTAAAATCTGGATATGCGATTTTGCGAATGAGTCTTAAGAATCTAGATATGCGGTTGAAAGATGAAAAGGAACGTCTGAAACAGAGAATTGCTGTGCTTGGTGCGAGATTTAGACGTTATGATGAAGTAGCAAAGAGATCCAACAACAGTTAGTCTTTGCGAACGTGTTTTGCTCTTGTAGACTGTTCTCCGTTGACTTTACATAGCTGATAATGAATGTCTACCGGATTCTGTTCTTTGCACAAAAAGACAGAGAATTATTGCAGAGCGTAAGCCCCATGCCCCCGGCCTTGGATGGGCGGGGGCACACCTGGCGGGTGCGGAGTGGAAGCTCCATCGCCAACGGGTGCCATGTCGTCTAAGTGTCGCAGGGCGCTCAGTGTAAGGGATTTCAAGTGGGAGAACCAGGCTACATGCCAATATTGCCGAATTGCACGTTGTCGCGGCAGGAAGTATTATTCCGAAGGACAACATGGATAAGAGCCAAAATTTACTGCTTTATTATCCTTGAAAATAGATTTTATTACATGGGTCTTTTTCAAAATTTAAGTAGTATATGACTTAGTGTAGGGATCACAGAATTTTGAAAATGTGCACACAATTCACTTTTCCCTACAGCACGTCATACGCAGTTTTAACTGTTTTTTACGTAAAATAAATAAATAAATAAATGTGTTCCTTGCGTCCGCAGCGCCTTGAGACCTTATTTTACGGACAATCCGTTTATTAACAAAATCTGTGTTCCTAAATACTGAAATAACAGAGTATTAATAGCCTGTAGCAGCAAAATGCTTCTGAACAAAACCACACAAAGCTATTTTGCAAAACATAGCACGCACATTACTCAAAAACAACAAAATACTCATGTATAACGCTGCTGTAAATTAAATATTTTAACAAAAACACTATTCTCAAATACTGCAATGATACAGTTCGACACACACACACACACACACACACACACACACACATTACTAGCAACGGTGCATCTAAGGCCGGGGGCATGGGGCTTTAGTTCCCCCTCTCCCAAAAGCCAATGATGAATATTAAAAGTAACTTTTACCAATTTTATTCTTTCAGTCATCTAATTTACAAAATGTTTATGTTATACATATTAACCCTTTAGGTCAACAAATAAAAATACTTTATATGTTCATAATAGTATATGAAAAAATCTTTATAAGAAAACATCGAGTTAGCTGGAAAGTATGTCTGTACTAAGGTGTGCCTAAGTACGATACAGTAGTTTTTACATGGCAATAATATATAAAAACGTGACTGTTCCATTGCACCACACGTGAATAGCAAATATGGCGAATGGCCCCTTCTTTGAAGCCTTGTTGCGTGACAGTGTGCGTTAACAGGGCAATACTGTGTATGATAACTCAGTTGGTACGTGCAGTGTTAGAATAGACGGAATTATACAATTAAATATTTCCATTTTTTCGTCAAAATCGAACCTCTGTCATTGGTTTTGGATTTTTCCGAAGTTCCTAAACATGTAACAAAATCACAGACATCCAACTACCAGTCCGGGGACTGCGTAATTTTCTTTAACTTTTTCGCATGTTAGACATTAGAAATAATAATAATAATAATAATAATAATAATAATAATAATAATAATAATAATAATAATAATACCAATAATCTCATAATACACCAATTATATACGCCCACTATTGTGCGTGAGTACTCATTCTAATATTGAGATCAAATTTCACAGAAAATCCCTTAGGCTTTCTAATTTTATCCGGAAAGATTATTTTTCTCCTTTAATGTAATTTCACGTAGATTTCGAGTTACTGCTCGTTTCTGACCACTCTTTCCATGGAGTGAGAACACACAGAAGAATTAAATCTTAAAATTCTGATAGAAAGTTAAAAAGATCTCATTTTGTAGAAGACTAACTGTTTATGAAACAAAATTGGACCGTACCTGTCCAATGCCATTTCCCCAAAACTCGTGTCCTCCAAAACTTACCTGCACCCATAAAACCTGTTTCCATTCAGGGGCATGAACACTTTTATTTAAGGGCTTAGAATTATATTTTTGGAGATAAGCGCGATTTCAATTGGTTTTGTGTTGCATAATCTGCAGAATTATATTTTGTTATCTCAAATCTGTTTGATGTAGAACTGGGAATAATTTCCTACCCAGCAGTAGCACACCTATAGGGTTTTGTATCTGTGGTTTCTTGTGAATGTTTAAACACTGTCATTTCTCTTTAGCGTATTTTTTATACAGAGAATAATAATGATAATGATAGTAATAATAACAAAAATAATAATAACAATAATATATACTAGCGTACCCGTGCGAGAACTCTGCATGTTAAACTCCACCTTCTTGCGTATTTTTTCCATTTCCATTAAGCCTGTAATATATCTTTTCTTCAAGACGTTCTTTTCCTTCGTCACTTGTTCTACATGGTTCCTTGTAATTGATAAAATAAAATGCACCCTTGTCAATACAAACTATTCTTATGTAACGTTATTACCGAGCAGAGAGGTATCACCGTGGAATTCAGTCGCGTAGAATATCAAGTAATTAGTTTAATTTCACAAACAGTTGCAGATTCTACAGACTCTGAACAGATGAGGTAGAATCGAGAAGCGTCGACCCAGCAAGAATGTAATAGAATGATCAAGGATATCTCTTCCTGTAGACTTCGGGGTAAGGAACGTTTTTGACGCCTTTGGCCTTAAAATTTCAGTTTGTAAGACACTAAAACGCTTCGTCTAGAAGTTATTTAACGATATAGAGTAAGAAATGCAACCGAGTGTTGCGGGTTGCATTGACACGACTATTTAGATGCTTTTTAAAAAACAAATCCTTCATATTTTTAGAGTCAACGTGCAATTCGCCACTTCTCCGTGAAATTCTCTTTCTTCAAAGACCTCTTTGAATTCTCAAATACTTCAAAGACCTTTATGAAGATTGTTTACGTGTGAAACCCTGAAATGGTACGTATACTACTGAGTAATATAGGAGACGATTACAGCTGGATTGCCGGGCGTTGCTCGAGTAATTACTTACGTTGCTCTTTTGTTCTGTCTTACCCTGCTCCGGCGTCTGCATAAGAAGCGTTGCGGGCTGCAAACTTTTTTTTAATTTTAAATGTCATCCCTTCCTACTTCCATATCTAGGGCTATCTTACGCAAACAGAGTAGTTTTCCAGATAATAATTAATACGTGGGCCAAGTTTTGTTGAAATTGCTTTCAGCTTTACAGATTTTGCTGGAAAATACACACACATCCATTTTATATCAATATTTTATTTGCAGTTTTATCATAATTTCTTGTAGTAATTAGCTAACTCCGCATTCAGCGATTCATGACTCACTGCAATTCGCCTGACGAAGATCTGCGCCAATGATATTGAAGCTTTGAAATAATAGCAATGCGTGTCTTTAATCACACGCCTGCATTAATGTTTCAGTAAAACACAGTTTGCTAATTTCGAAAGGACGTTGCTCCACCACGAGTTGTGCGGTTTCACTTTTGAGGACAACCTTGAGCCGGTCTTGAAGACGTATTAATATTTTTCGTCATTTTAAGAATTCTGTAAACACCACCCAATGGTTACACTTTTGTCCGTTTTAAAATAATCTGTTCGTTTATGATCAAACGAAAAATCTATTTGAATTTAAATTTTCTTACATTTAAGATTTTATTTGTTGACTAAAAGTAGAGAGTGAGTAGTAACATAACGTATGAAATAAGTAATGAGCACAATCAAAAATCAAAACAACAACACAAATTAGTTTACGGTGATGTACTGTTTCAAATTTAATTTTCTTGGCAGTAAAATTTATTTTTGACAACATACAAATGAATGTTGTTTGACAATAATGTTGGATTTTTAGTTAAATGCAAATTTGCGTGATCTTGCAATGAACTTGTCTTAGTAGTTTTACAGGAAGTTAAAATTATTTAGAGTATTTGAAGTGTTTGTCGTATTTAGAGGAATAATTATTTTGAGATGAAGTAACTTTTAAAGATATTGTTGAAATAGGATAGAGCTGGAAAGAAATGCAAATCAAATTTAACTTGTTTATAGTCTCACTCTCTGATTTAAACAAATCACGCTGAAGGATAAATGTTCTTGCCAAAATCGTCATCTGTAACACCGAAATTCTTGTAAATCTTCGCAGTGACCTCTGTATCTGATCCAGGTGGTACAGGAAACAATCACATATTAATAAATCGTTGAAAAAGGATTTGAAACCAATTAACGAAGGAATGCTGGTAACGAATGTCCCTAATTGTTTATTTAAAAATACTACTGTTTTTTTAGTGGAACAAAAGGGTTGAGTTTGTACAATTTTATTGCCCATCTCTTCGTGTATATTTTTTCATAAAATCGCCCTGACTATAAATAAACTTCCGGTAATGGGTGTCCCTTTTCTTAAAAATATTACCGTCCCTACAGGAAGTGTTCCTTTGACGACGAACCCACAGCCATGTTGCATCGTCTGGTTCAAAATGATATTATCAGATGTTTTACGTTTTGGGGGCAAATTAAAATGCAATGTCATTTTTCTTTTAGTAGGAAAATGTCGTTTAGTATATAAATACGTTTTATGTTATGACAATAGGAAATTACCGTTCCTTTTTTCATTTTTCGTCGATTTCTATTTTTATCATTTTTAACTTTTCTGACATTTTTAATGCATTTTCGCTGATTTTAATATCTTTTAATGGTACTTGCTTCAAATAATATTTACGCAAGTAATATTATTCGTGTGTGCGGTGTACAAGTGTTCTCCGCAGAATCCTGAGTACCTACACCTGGAAGCTTTAATCGATTTCTTCACTCAGAGTTATAATGTCAGCCAATGTGAGTATGTAATCTAAGGTTTCTGTAACACCTGTCAGCGCCTTTGGCAGTTCAGCCAATTTTGAGATGACTAACGAAAGAGATTTTCTAGTAAAGAACACTCCAAACCAAAAGTTTGAAAGCTGAAGTTCACTTGAACGAATAGAAGTAGCCTCGATGGCATCAGTAACGTATCCAATTGCTTGAGTTGTTCATTCGAACTGGTTTTGATTACATTTTTCGCCATTCTTCATTGCTGTTAGGGCATTTTATTGATCATTTTGGCGATATTTTGGGTCATCAAAATCCGCCCCGTAATAATTTGCAACAGAAAACATTCCACTGAATATGTCGCGCTGCCATTGCACTGGTTACAACTCTGTGAATTCGCGCATTCAGTTGCTTTAATATTTCGTATTTCCTTGCACTTATAGTAATACCTTTAGCCGCTAATTCCGTATGCACGACATCTTGAATTTAAAAAATAGCAACCCGAGTTTGCCTACTGACATCACAGACTAACTTTTGGATTCTTGTGTGACGGAACTTTATGAATGATCTTGTATTTTCAGTGTTGAAGTGGTGTACCCTGACATTTTTGACGACGAACAATCTTCAATTTCCAATTGATATCAATCACCGACACGTTTTGTGCAGTTAAAACTATCCCTACACGTTTTTCACACACACCAACGTAGTGCTGTACACGCCCCAAATTTTTGTATATAATTCCAAACTCTTTTGTAGTGAGAGTTTCAAAACTTGCGCCAATGAAGCAGGAAACGTAGCTGAATATAATGTTCTCTCACTGATATTACGAACTATGTTTATTTATACAAAAATTAGGAATCAGTTCTTTTACATGAACACGTACAGTATAAAACGTTTTATTTCGTGACTGCTCCAACTAGCTCGATATTTTGCCGGAAATTACCTCATTAAATTTATGATTGTTCCATATCCGTATTTTATTTCGCGTAATTGAAGCGTGATTTCTTTTAAGTGATTGAAGTATTTAATAAACTGAATGAACTGAACGAAGCTATACCCTTACACACGGTTAAAACGGAAGAATGATGCAACTCAGCAGCTCCTTGACGGACGTCAGGCATTATCACCCGACGGCAGTCATGTTAATTGCAAAAGAAAGAGCGTGGAATAGTACAAAAGCAAAACGCAAACTCGTGTGGTTCTTGTCATTGCAAAGAATTCTACAAAACGCAGTTGTAATATCTGTATAACATCTGCGGTGGGTGCGGTATCTATAAAATATGTTTGCGGTGGCTGATTTTACTATGCGTCAATTACAATAATCCATAAATCTGCCCTATAAATCTTGGGTTGATACTTTTATTGTGTTTCAACATTTCTTCGTTCGTTTTGAAGAAGGAAATTATATAACTTATTTAGTTGGCGTGGTATATATTGAAAACTTTTCTCTCAAGTTCATTTTGAACGTTTTACACAAACATGAAAAATGTCGGACACAGGAAAAATGAACTATCTCAAAATAATCCTCATAATCTATTTCCACTAGTAAAATGCTCATAAAAATAATTTGTCAAAAACTCTCTTTGGTCGCTACACAAACATCTCCGACTAATATAAAACCATTATCCTGCAAAATTACAATTTTGAAGTGACTTAATTATAAAAGCAGAGGAGATCATCCCTGGAAAATACGATGTAGAAAGCAAAGAACTGATGTAGGCAAGTTCTCCTTTGTGAATCGTACTATAGTAGAGTGGAACAAACTACCTGCAAAAGCACTACAGATTCTTCCTTCTAATGTAGTGAAATTTAAAAATATACTTAATTCTATGTAGGTCATCATAATAAAACTGAGACTTTTATCATTATTATTATTATTATTATTATTATTATTATTATTATTATTATTGTTATTGTTATTGATATCATAATTATTAACACTGTTACTGGGTTTGATGTAACTTTTAAGTTATTGTTATTATTAGTTAAATTATTATAATCGTTATTTTTGATAATATGGTCATGTCCCTTATACATTGAAGTGGAGTGAAGTGGTAGAAAAGCTATAAGTCAACTTACAGATAATTCAAAATTAATTATAACTAGGATATCAATCTCTAATTCTAATTGTAATTATATTTGTAAATATTGGTAATAGTTTTTAATTGTCGTATAATGTTTGCCATCGAGCCTTAGCTCAAAGCGAACTTTAATAAATCTATCTATCTTGTTTTAGCGGATATGTGTGATTTTTCCTGCCTTTCACTACGGTATTAAATAATAATTAAACCAATATTCGTCTGAATTCGATGTGAAATATTAAACAATCTTTTCTAAGAATATTTCTCATGTCAACCAAAAACGTATAATTCGTGTGCTTATTTTGGTAGAGTTTCATCCATTTCCTTAGTCACCTGGTTATGTACTACCTGGTTGATGTTGAATGGTTTTGATACATATTTAAATATATAATACTAAGAATAATCCTGAACAATAAATCAAATTAAATTCTTGAATTAATAAAGCATAACAAACAATGCATTTATATTAAAAAACAAATTGCAGTTTGTAAAATTAAATTGAGAAAGCGACAGAATAGCTATTAACATACCTAGAAATAACCCTGTGACATTTCGTAGTATGTTCAGCATTTATCGTTCACCATAAAACTCATGATTTATGCGACAATTTACGACATTGCAGCGATAGTAAACAAATTAATTTCTGTTGCTGCGCACTTAGTACAATATTGCAGGTTGTTGCTTACGATCTATGTATTTAAACAATATGCATTTACTGTGGTCCGAGAATAATAGACGCAAATAATTCTTCTGTGTCTAAAGATACCTTAGGAAATGGCTTTCGATTGATTGATTTTTCGTGTTTCCGGGCGCGTCAACTGCTTTGGTCATTAGTCCCGTTAGCGTAGTGCCTGTTTTGTCGCGGGGGTTAGCGGTGATCTTCCCGCTGGATGGCGATCCGGTGCCGACCTACCGTCGGCTAATGGTTTTCCCTAACCAGGACTCTCCACCAGCGGGCACCGCCCCAGCCGGACAAGTCCCCGACTGATCTCCCGAAATACGTGGTAGTGTAGTGCATGTTAGTGTAAGTGTGTGCAATGGGAGAGGATAGGACAAGGAAGAGGAAAGAAAGATCGCGCGCGGTCCGTGGCCCGTTTGTTAGGGTACTGCTCCGGCATTCGCCTGGTGTTGATCGGAGAAACCACGGAAACTACCGATCAGAGCAGCCGGCCACTAGAATTCTCCTCCAGACAGCGACTGAATTCGACCTAGCTGAAAAGGTAGTATCGAAAATCCTGCCGCCGTCAGGACTCGAACCTAGGACCTCCCGGTCAGAGACGCTGCAGTGGCATCAGTTGATGCACTGAGCTACCGCTACCGCTAAATGGCTTTCGATGAGGAAGGTACCGCGGTGAGTTCCAATGGCCATACCTTCACACCGTCAATAAATATGACTATCGAAGAAGAGTTTCATTCTGTGGAATGTCAGTAAAATGATGTTAATTTACCTAATACACATTTTTCTAATTGAACTATTAGTTATATTGCAATTAATAATAATTATCCCCAAACTAATATGAGTTTCTTTTATTCCGATCTGTTTGAATTTGATTTGCTTTGTACATTGCCGCGTTTTTCTTAGTCAACAGTTCACTTACGATGAATCAATAGTTAGTATTTAGTTACTAGGATGTTAAAACCTGTTGATAAGGATGTTAAATTTCTTAACATACAGGTAGGTACATGTGCACATAACAAACCTTAGGGTTAAGGACGCATGCGACCAATAAATGTTCCACGAGAAAATTAAAGTAACATTTGATATTTTGTGAAATTTAATCTCAAAGCTCAACAATGGTAGAAGGGCTTATCCACGTACAATACCAAAAAACTGTTTTTACGCGGTTAAGGGATTGCCTGTTTGAAGTTGACTAGTGCGAAGCTATGTTCAGATTTAAAATACTGATTTACAAAGTACACTTTGTAAATCAGTATTTTAAATCGCGAATTTTCGCAAGGGCCCAGCCAGTATGTGTTTCTAGATTAAGCTAAAAGTTTCCTTGTTCAGTTGTTGACCGGTCACTTGGTCAGTAGTCGTTTACTTTCTTCCGAAATTTATTCTCCCTCGTTCGGAGCGCGAGGGATTTCGTTACTGGTCGAGTCGACCCTGGCCCAGTCTGAGAGAGCTAAGCGAATTCTACCTGTTACGCAGTCTGATTGCGTTTTCCAAATGTTGTGAGTGAAAAATGTGTGCCAAATCACGCACACAAGCACTTAGTGTGTGCAATCACCTAATGAGGATTGGGACAAAATCAATTGGCAACGTAAGTCGTGTGCCGTTAATTTATGTCTTGAAAACGTAAGTATTCACGGCTGGAGTCAAAAGAGAATTTGTGCACCCTCGAACGTTAAAGTACTATCGATCTTCTGCGCATGCGCTGTTGAAGACAACATGATAAGAGCCAAAATTTATTGCCTTTTTATCCTTGAAATTAGATTTTATTACATGGGAGCTTTTTTTTTTTTTTTTTTTTTCAATTTTAAGTAGTATATGACTTAGTGTAGGGATCACAGAATTTTGAAAATGTGCACACAATTCACTATTCCCCATGGCACGTCATACGCAGTTTTTAACTGCTTTTTTGACGTAAAATAAATTAAATAAATAAATAAATACGATACGAATATCTTAAAACATTTTATTCACTTTGTAAAAAAATCAGAATGCATTAATTTTTGTTTAAGCATACATTTGATTTTCATCCTTGTAAATGTGACATGTTGATGTTGTTACTTGTTAGTAGTTAATAGTGAGCCAAGATTAATAGAATATTGGTTAGAATAAAGTTTATTACGAAACTAGTCACATTTTCTTTAAGTCTCCGAAATTTCGAAAAATCAAAAGTTAGCAATATTGCGCGAAAGTATGTATTGTTAAACTTTTAAATACCAGATTAGAAACATGAACTCTCGCTAAAAGCCACTATAGTACAAGTTGAATGCATTTCCCCAGTTTTAACTATGGATTTGTGATTGTTGAAAGTCATTGAATTCATAAAACGGTGCAAAACCCGATAGATACTTGTACAAGTAATAAGTAATTTTCTTGAATACAAATAACTTTTCAAATCGACCGTGAGTCATAATGCTGCAATATAACTTTCCAACGAATTTATTGGTAGGCTTTGTGATTGTTTGCTTTTCACCATTACTCTAGTTTTCCATAAAGTCATAAATAGAATGATCAAAAATAAAAACTCTTTACACCGATGAAAAATTGTTTGTTTGCTTTTGAATAAGACAGTATTCATTAAGTTATTCGGAATTCCTTCATTAAGACATTCCTTCATTTTTAATATTCTGCAAGTATATTATATCTCCAAGCATTTATATTCGATAAAATACGCTCTTTTCAAAGCATTATTTTAGTTCATTTTTAATTTTTTGTTTGCGTACAAACCATTTGGTTGATTTTATTTTTTGTGACGATATCCTGTTGAAATGATGTCAGGATTCTCTGATGAAGAATTAAATTGAAATTGTTTTGATTACTAGAACGGAAAATGACCTCATGATGAGTAATAAAAAATTGAATTGCTTACGATGGAAACATTCTTTAAAAAAATTTACGTTGTAACGAATCTCTCAACGTGAATCCAGGATTTAAATGTCAGAATTAAAACTTGCTTTTTAGGACAGAAAATCTTGGCAGTTAGTATAAAATGGTTTGAAGGTAAAAGGAGACACTAAATGTTTCGTTTTCGAGGTCTCTCAAACCCGTTTTTTTAATCTAAAATTGACGCAACACAGGGATATCTCATTTAAGGAAAATACTTCAAGGACTGATTGCATGTTTTGTCGTGTAAAGAGGTTGCATGGTAGTATAATAATAGTGTTTGTGGATCGTCATATCTTTCTGACACGGACTGGGAAATGTCTTTAATGTAGAGAAGGTAATTGTGCAAAAAAGGCTCTTCTCAACATTTCCGAGGCCTCTGTTCAGTTCTGTGCGAATATTTTGATAAAATGATGGAAAGAACTCTCCACTTACGTCCACTAAATTAATATATTTCCATAAATAATGTAATAGGTATCTGGTTTTGTAGCCAGTATGAATTTTCAAACGTTCTCAGAGTACCGTTAGTCAAAAATTTCAGTTTTTGAGGAATGCCAAATACTCCGAATGTAAAAAACTATTTTTTTTAAAATTTGTTGCGTCTACTCCTTGACGCAACGCGTCTCCAAGCCCCTTAAGGGCGATGAGCGCTTGCCTTGGGAGTAATCCTCCATTAATGTGCTTTATTATTTTTAATATTAGTCAAGTCTCGTAACGTCGCAGTCAGTCAGTGCCTTTTATCCCTTCGGCCAGGGGCTCGATGCCGTTAGATTCCGGGGTTCCTGGCCGGTCACCCGACCAAGAACCCGCGAGTCTCGAATTCGCTTAACCTTCGTGACTTCACGGAGCGTAGTAAACGAATTCGGCTGCCGACGCCGCAGAATTTTTGCTGTGTATTGAAAATTTATATGATTAATATAATAATTATTAAATGTAATGATTATATTTTTACGCTTCAGTGCTGAGGATGTTACGAGTTTCATTCATAATATTTTGTCGAGGGGGATTCAAAATACATTCCTAGGACATCTCCCCCAATCCGGATCTTTCCGACCGGCAAAAACATACAAAAATGACACTTTCGCACAATTTAATTATAAATTTAATAATCCCTTTGTAAGGGAGACATACGTTATATAAAGAAAACGTAAGCTATAATTTTGGCGTAGTCACGGCTCTTCACTTAAGCTTTTTTTCACTAAGAGTTTTTAACATTGATCCGGGTCGGTACGTGTGAAACACAGATGTGGAGATAATATCAAACAATCAAACGTGAGCAAAATTTTAATGTGAAAAGCATCCTCGACCCATGTGTATATTTTGTCGTATTATGAGATGTGGATGGTAAACTTTCTTTCTACATTCGGTTGCCTTGACTAGTTACTAAAATTATTTGCAAAAATAACTTTATGATCGTTTCTGAAGGCACCGCGAACTGAATGTGCTTACGTTTAATTTGATTATCCCTAACTCTTCCCATCTTGTTCAAAATTTGGAACTTTTGTGTGTGCATTAAATTCTGAATTTTCAGCGATCATCAGCAACACGCAAGACATGCAATGGCACTAGACAGAATAACATCAGTGCTACGAATATCACAAAAGTTCAAGCCCCAAAATCTATCTACCCTTATCCTTCAAATGTTAAATGAAAAAACTTAGACAAGGATCCGTTGTGACGTATTGTCGTATAGTACTAACGTATTAGAAAACTCTGTTAGAAAATGTAGCCTATTGGTTTTTGAGTCAGCTATTTTGAATTTTGCACAAAGGTAGATGAACATTATGATTGTGTACAATTCTTGTATGATATATAAAGGTAGCTGTCCACCTGAGGAAATATCAAGTTTATTGATCTGGCTGTCCGGGTGACGCCGCGTCAAAGGCTAGTGCGACGTTTCGACCGACATATCGCGGTCCTCTTCAGGCTGTATTGCCATTCAGGGCTGTACAATATTATCAAGTTTATTGTTTCTATTTTGATTTGCCTTGTACATTGTTTTCTATATGCTGTTAGAGATTAAATCATTTTAATTTTTTCCTCTATTTACTTGTAATTAATTAACCAAAATGCAGATTTTTACTTCTTACATGTTTATATATTTTGATAATTCATTTTTGTAAATTAATCACAATGTTATGTTCTGTAGAATGAACTAGAATGGTAACGGGACTGTGAAAACTAAAGAGTCAGGATTTGATTATTTCAGAAAAATAATTGTTTAAAAGTATATTCTGTACATTTCAGTTCATTTAACTGAAACTTTTAGTGACTCAATAACTATTTTAGTCCATTCTCTAGAGCAAATCATGGGTTGCCAGCTGTAAGAAGAATTATGTAATATTTTATGGTTTATGATTTCTGATGACTGACATGGATGAATGTGATGACAATTACTAATAAGGAAAAATGCATCTGAAGTCCACTCACTAAGGGCTTGACAGTTGACAATACGGCACGTGGCGCTTGCCCACTCGCTTCCAAACAAATTATTTCCTCAAAAACTAAGCAACAAAGAAAACTAAAATAGAGCATATGACCCATTAAAAATTAAAAATGATGAAATTGCACCTGTTTTCATCATTTCGAAAAACTACCTTAAAATACGATGTATAAAATTACATCTCCAATAACTGTTAATTATTTTAAAATATTTCACAATGGTTTAATCATCGTTTTCTTTAGAAAATTACATTTCTCAGGAGTTCATTTCGTGCATCATATTCGGTTATTATGGTAAAAAAAATACAAGAAATTGTTTCCAGAGATGGGCAACTTTCTTGAAGAAGCTTTTTTGTTTCCACATACATACTTCTGTTAGTAGCAGAGCACATTAAAGATTTTGCAGTCAAATTAAAAGATAACTAGCTAGAACCGTACGAAAACTAACGTCTTATTCATTTTTTAAAGTAATTAGTGGTGCTACACCAGCCACACCCTTTTCACATTATTTCTACCTTTATTAATATTCGAAAATAAGAGCTGCACCATTTTTTAAGCGTCCAAGAAAAAATTAAAGAAAAATCTGAAACAGTTTTTTGAGAAAAAATATTTTATATTTACTTTGCATCACTTCGAACAGAATTCACGCAAAAACTATTCGTTTGGGTAAAAATTGGTACATAATATTATTTTAAAAAATTTTAACAGATTTTATTTAAGAAAAAATCTCTATCATTAGTACTGTAGCATCACTATTGTACTTTTGCCATGTTTATTTTTTGAAAATCCAGATAATTTGCTGAAAATGGAACCAACACCTCCTTTTTGCCGTCCTTTGCTACATATGAGGAAAAAATGTTACTTTGAACTTTACAAATTTGCATACGTTACAAATAATACGAGAAAGTATGTGCCGATCTACTCCACTACTTTCGAACAGATTTCATTAACTAAAAACTCTCTCTGTTGTCTGTATTGTAGTTTATCGATGTTAATTTTTCGGTATTTTCGACAACTGAACTCGCCGAAAAGGGGACCTGAGCCAGCTTTTAGCGTCCTTGGTTGCATCTGAAAACAAACTAAAGAAAAAAATTTGGAGGGAGATACATTATTAATACTGCTTATATTTCTCTCGAAATTTCGTGAAAACTACTCACAGGTGCGAATAATTGTACAGGAAATTTAAAGATGTTTTTGAAAAACAGATTTCATTAAGGAAAAAATGATCTTCAGTATTATAGTTGTAGGAAGACCGCGAATAAATTTTGATCTTTTGCAGTTTTTGAAAATTCAAAGTTCAACGAAACTAAAACCTGAGCCAGTTTTAAGCCTATTTTACTCCACCAGAGGAAAAAAGTTATATTTGCGCCATTTTTTAGAAAATTTTGTGGAAGCTTCGTGTACAGTACCCCCAAAAATCAAAATACCGTTTCAAATTCGCAGTGTCTCGAGCTCGGCCAGATCGATCTGAAATAATAATTTAAAAAAAAATATATCGGAACGGTTTAAGGGTTGGCATTGGCGACGGGCAAACGGAGAGACCTTTGCCGTCAACATTTTTTTCTGAATGAAGAACCTCCAAAACGTGGATTCTGACTACACCGTATTACAGGACGTAATTTATTACGTATGGGGAAAAGATTTATCCACATTTTCTATATCAGATCCCACAATACGAGTATTTTGGTCGAAAAAGCTGATTCCTTCTTCAATATTACAGTATTTTCTCTTTACTACATAAGTACATGCTATGGCGAGAAAGTAAAAATTAAGACTGCAGAACTTCAAATTTTATATATTTTTTCCTTAGTGAAATCTGTTCTAAAAATATTAGGACTTTGGATAGGGCCATATACATTGTTTTGGTAATATGAGAAGTTTTCGCGTAATTTTTGCTTCATTAAAGGTACTTATTAAATAATTGTAAACAATGGCCCCACTTTTTTCTTTAATTTTTTCTCGAATACAGGAAAGTACGCTTATAAAAGGGCGCAGATGCGATTTTCGTTGAACTCAGAAAGACCAAAATAACGCGATAAAGTATGTGCTGTTGTAGCTCCACTAGTTTCGCCTAAAATCTGTTGGATGCGGGACTAGGGACTAATTCCCTATCAAAGAGTAGCACACTTATATGGTTTTGTGTTGACGGTTTCTTATACTAAACTGTCAAACTCGTATCATCTATTCGTAGCATATTATCCAGGATATCCAGACCAGGGGAAAAAGAACACCGCCAGCTTTACTTAAGTGGTTCAAACTACATTTTTTATCTTTGTGATATTTTTAGAAATATCGTGACGATGATTACTTGGTACCTTACGCCATTATCATTGTAACTGACTCTCCTTCTGCCTGTATTTCAAAAACGTTTAACAAAATGGAATGTCACGCTGCTGCGTCATGAGGCGCTATCTCGCAGACGACGGGTGAAGCATTCATTTCAAATACTATTTTTGTACACCAGCATTATAAACGACCTTTTCTGTTGCAAGAAATCGTTCTTAAATGGGCATTTTACGATACAAATTATGACGTATTAGCATTTTACGGCATAAATGCTTGGGTCATCACACTTTCAGTCAATCGCAGCTAGAGAATCCGGAGGCGCTAGCGGTAAACGGAACAACCGACCGTCGTTTTCTCGCACAGATGCCAAATACCCGCGACGTTATAAGAAAGTTGTTTCGCAAAATTAAGTTTGATTATCTCATAAATTCATAATGTTGTTATTAAAAAAATAATGTAAGCAATTCGTTTATAATGTTGCTTTATTGCATTCGTACAAATTTGAAAACTCGCTTCTAACGTTCACTCGTTTTCAAAACGTACTCATGCAATAAAGTTTACCATTATAGACTTATTTCAGGAGAACTAAAGAATGAAACATTCAGAAATGTTTACGCACTGCAGTTCCGCAAGTTATGTATTAATGTAAGCGCAAAAGCATTGTCGATGTGTCAGGTTAGGGAGAAATACGAAGTAGAGAGGTATTAATCCGTTTGCGTCACATTTCAATGCCTCTGGATGCATTTTCGGAAGCGGCTAATACTGCTGCGTAGAGTTGGGCTCAAGGCCTGTCCGAACATGTGCAAAAATAATTATTCATTAAATTAAGGGTGTTGATAGTGTTAACAGAACAGCGTACCCCCTCCCGTACACCCACACACACGCTTCGACACTCTTGCTCCTCCACCCATCAGATTCTAACGCACACGAAGAATGGATTGGTGCACGAGGCGCTGTGCTCGTTGATTTTCAAATTTAGCTTTACCAAACGACCTCCCTGGTAAAATTGGTTAAAACTTTCAACCTTTTTTTATTAACAGAATCAATGGATCCATCATTACCTCTAAAACTACGCTTGTGGATATCGGGGAAAATCGAGTATTTTCCAGATTGATGGATTGGTAATGGTGGCACCATGACCTGCGAGGTCTCCTGATTTAATTCAGTTCAATTCAATAATGTATTATTACACATGGCGTGACTCAGGAAATCGGGTCTGCTCTGCATAGTGTTCTTTTTTTTTTTTACCCACCTTATGTGTTCATTTCACAATATTCATTTATATTTATTCCCACTGCCTTCCATCTGTAGAATACCATGACTTTTGCAAAGAAATTACGTTCAGTTTCAATTACTTTAGGCTTTCTTTACGCAAGGTCGACCTCACGGAATATCAGTCGATCATGGTGGTTTGCCGAAGAAGGTAAGGTCGTTGGTTAAATGACTTTGAGCACATTCCTTTAACCATCAAACGTGCTTTCTCTGTACTGTCAGTTCAGAGTACTTAAAAAAGGTTGCAGTTGATCCTGCAACGCCTGAAATATTTTTAGTGCCCAAATATTAAAATGTAAAATAATTTTTTTTTTTTTTTTTTTTTGTGAATTTGAAGTAAATACCAGGAGACACTTTTTTGTGGAGGTGACTTCAACGTAAATATTTTTGAACGAATGTTATAAATATGTATTTATCACTTAAAGAAATCGACTGTCGACAAAACCGTCAGGATGTAAAATGTTCGCATTGCTATTCTCAATGTGTTTCTGAGGCTCTTTCCCCTCCTAGTTTGGGCATCTGTATATGGAGATGTACTTTCCTTTTCTTCCAGATAGAAACAAGTTCGTTTGGTGGGAACAGGTTTTAAGGCACCTGTTGCATGACTGACTGGACGGAAGGTTTGAGAGGAAGAGATCCGACCGATTTCCTTATGTGTGAACCCTGGTGTTAAAAATTTTTCTTTTTAATGAGTGCATAACCTTTTTGAAGGTCAAATTAGTCACAACTGTATATAGGTCATTCTTCAGACTATTACCAAGGTCTAATAATTATGATCTTGCCACGAAACGCAATAACGACCTGTCGGAGAACTTGACCTTCACACAAACTCGCTCTGAGCTATTAAACTCCGAACCAGAGCCGGATGTCCGTGTAACGTGAGACGTTGTGGGTCAAGTCGGAAGGATTTTTTGTAATATCGTAACATGTGGCAGAGCTGTGCATCTTTTTCTGGGATGTGATCTAGTTGCACATTGCTAGTGCTGAAGAAAAATGGTACATCTCAAACAATGCAATTGTGTATAACGACGAATGTGTTACCTAAATGGAGCCATTTATTTAGCGGCCAAAAACAAAGAATATTACTCTAAATACCTGATGCCGTGTGAACTATCTTTATGAAATGCTTATAAGTAAAAATAGGCTATTTTCGAAGCATCGCTTAGGTGGATCAACTTCTAAGAGTATAAAATGCAGATACTCGTTTTCTCAACAATGCTAATTTTAGTGAGATTGATTATATCGTGATATTGATTATATTATTTTGTGTTTTCGAACTGTTATGGTCATTAGTCCCTTAAGTCTCTCATTAGTGCATGTTTTCCTCGAGAGGTAGCGGTGATTTCTCCCCACTGGATCACTGCAGTACCTCTGACCGGGAGGTCCCGACGGCGGCAGGATTTTCGACATTAGCTTTTAAGCTAGGTCGAATTCAGTCTGTGTCTGGAGGAGAATTCTATCGGCCGGCTGCTCTGATCGGTAATTTTTCCGAGGTTTCTCCGATCAACACCAGGCGAATGCCGGAGCAGTACCGTAACAAACGGGCCACGGACTGCGCGCGATCTTTCCTTCCTCTTCCTTGTCCTAACCTTACCCCTTACACACACACACACACACACACACTTACACTAACATCTACCACATATGCCGGGAGACCGGTCGGGGACTTTTAGAACCTGTCCTGGCCGGGGCGGTGCCCCGCTGGCGGGAGATACTTGGATGGAGAAAATCCCGCTAGACGACGGTAGGTTGGCGCCGGATCTCACCATCCAGTGGGAGAAGATATCCGCCGATATCCGAATATCCGAAGATATTCCCAATGAAAACATGTTCTACACTTACGGAACGAATGACATTAGTAGTTGACGTGCCTGGATTCACTAACAATCAATGAACCCACTGAATGGTGAGGTCCGGCGCCGACCTCCACGGTGGATTAAGGATTTTTCCCAACCAGGTATCTCCCAACAGAGGGGCACCGCCGCAAACGGGACAAGGTCTTAGTTCCCGACTACTCCCCCGAGAAGTGTGGTAGTGTAGTGTATGTAAGTGTATGTGTGTGTGTGTGTGTATATAAGTAAAGAATGAGGTTAAGACAAGGATGATGAAAGAAAGATAAGCGCGTGGTCCGTGGCCCGTTTGTTAGAGTACTGCTCCGGCATTCTAATGCAGTTGAACGGAAAACTCGATCAGAGCAGCCGGCCGCTAGAATTCTCCTCCAGACAGCGACTGAATTCGCCCTAGTTGTGTAGCTAGCGTCAAAAATCCTGTCATTGTCGGGTCCCGAATCCTAGCACCTCCTGGTCAGAGACACGGCTGTGAAATGCCCTGAGCCACCTCAGGCGGTTATTTGAATGATTTGGTATCCCTATTTGTTCATACGGAAGAACTCGCGAAGGTAAAATATTCAATTCCGTACTTTCGAGTAGAGTGAAGAGTTGTTACCATCAAGTCATTTAGTATTCGTTACTACATCCACATTAAGAATTTCATAACACTAAAAGGGAGAAAATGTTCGGTATGCCGCTCATTCCCTCTAGTTTTTACTTTACTAATAGCACGTTTCGTCAAAGAATCTGTCTTTATATTTAATACGCCTTGCATATTATTACTCAGCTGAAATATCCTTTGTTTTCATTTACAGCTAGGATGTTTCTCACTCGCGCCCTCTTGAGTGTCGAGCACTTCGCGCAGGCCCAACAAGTGCTGCGTGACAAGGGTTGTGGTGCTGCTGAAGGCTTCTCTGTCAATATGACGTTCCTGTTACAAGAAGGGGACAGGCTATTCCACAATGCAGAAGTGGGACCTGCGTTACCTTCTGCTGCAGCTGAGTCACAATTGAATATTCTGACTGTGAGTCCTGGGGAATCCTTTGTCCACACTAACAAGTAAGTTTTGTTACATTATGACCAAATAATAATATAGTTTTAATGTGTTTAATCCTTATCCAATAGTTTATTACCCACGAAAGGAGAAATGTATATCATGTTTGAAGAATAAACCTGATAAGCATACATTACATTTACTGTCCAGATACAAAAAAGTGCGATTATTAATATAATACTAGTATTAGGGCACATAGCAAAAAATAATAAGCTTTTTTTTTTCAAATCTGACAATAATATAGATCATAATTAGTCTTTTGCGTGGGTAAAACAATAGTAACAGGCTGATTGTTGTTCTTGTTGTTGAAAATACTTTCTTCAATCACCTAAGTCTATTACGAGGAGTACCACAGAATTCCATCCTATATCCTATTTCTTCTTGATCTTTTAAATACATCCCTTCTGCTATCAATATGGAGTCATGAATGCAGGCGACATACAGAGTTACGTCAGTGGTCCGTAGCATAAGTACCAAGTTGGGAAACAAATCACGATATTGCATCTTTACGTGGTCAGTGAGAGACAGCCTTAACCTAAACCCATTAAAATCTCAATCGTTATAATTGGCTCCTATCGGTCTCACAAAACACTTCAAGATCTAAATTCTTTGCGTATCATAGTTAACTACACGATTGTTCCTTTTAAGTTTTGAAGCTAAAAATCTCAATCTGACTATCGATAAATTCTTTAATTGGAAACCCCGTGCCGGGACACTTGACACAAAGTGTGTGTCTCAATGTACTCATTGAAGTGTGCTTTGAAATGTTTTCCGACCAAAACAACTTGTAACAACTAGTAAAATTCCTCTTGCTCCAGCTTCTTGATTATGGTAATGTTGTGTACAACAATGCAAAGAAATCAACCGATGATGCTCTTCAAAGAACTGAAAATGTTAGTTTTCAATACAATATCAGAAAGGACAATCACATAACGGCATTCTACTCAAAAATCACATTTTAAATAATAACAATGTGGCCAAGTCTCGCCACATTATTATATGCATGTATTTGGCATCTTAGGGTGGAATTAATCCGACTTTTCCCAGCCTTGGCTCTGTTTATATTTTATTCGCACTATCCACGCTTGGGGTTAGGGAGCCATCAGGTGAGCATGTCGTATTCTCATCACCTTATCTATAGCTTTTTGGCCTGTCTGAGGCTTTTTCTTTCTTTATAGAACTATAGAAACTCAGAAGATTTGTATTGAAGCTAAAACTTCATTTTGCCCCGGCTGGCAATCGAACCCGAGACCGTCGCACGGAAAGTTAGCATGCTGTCCTTGCGGCACCCGAGGACTGCCACATTAATAAAATCACACTATTACTTCTCTATGTACATTAAATAGAAAATTAGGTATTTCTGCAAAATATCGAGATATACTAAATTAATGTTTCAGGGTCCCTGATAGTACATTGATTTTTTCCAAATGTCTGTCTGTCCATCTAAACCTTAAAACCACTTCATGTGGCTGTCCGTGTCAGAACTAGGCAAGTTGCCATATTAATGGCGTGAGGACACAAAACGGACCACAGGCCTTCCCGGAACGACAGTCTACTTTCAGAGGCCATACCTAAAGGATGTTAATGACAATTCCTAATGCCATCACCAAGATCGGTGACCAACAGATGAATGTACTTTCAAGAAACACACACAACATTATTTCACTGATGACCGCATTATTACACAGGACCAGCGTAATATAATATTGTTATATATATATATATATATATATATATATATATATACATGCATACAGAACACATAAAGTTAATTATAAACAATGTCCATATGGACCAATGCCCCTATAAGAAAACTCAGTGCAACAGCGGATCCAAAAAGAATTTCGGTGTCGAGGAGGGTATTTTCGGTTCGGATTCTTCATAAATATTTTTTGAAGTAATATTTTAATAGCTTGATATTAAAAAATTTGGATGTGATAATGTGTATGTATGGTAATTTATTTTCAATAAATTGAGTAAAATTACAAAAAAATGTTGGGTTTGGAGGGGGCCATGGCTTTCATGCTGTCTCCCCTTCCTTGAATCCGTCACTGGCTCACGGTCAGAGCCTACATACACTTCTACACATGTCCCCCCGTCTTTGAACGACACTAACGCCTAAAACGATTCACAAGATCGCAATGGATATTCTCCGATCGATGTCTGATGTCGCGGCTCCTGGAATTAGATTCGGATATCTTAATTTTAAAGGTGAAATCTCTACGACACATCGATTCAAAATTTTCTAAAAATGACTCCAATGTTTTCTTCGATTTTTGCTAGACTATATTACCCTTATAAAAGGGTGCAGATCAATTTTTATTAAAACCCTCGAAAAGTGTTGAAAATATTGAAAATATTTGGACCCCTCCTACTATTGAAAATATATATTTTTTCTTAATAAAATTTGTTCTTGAAATTCAATCTTTAATTAGTCATGTTCAGGTTTTTGAAAATAGAGTAGATTTGGAATCATTTTGAGTGAAATTAATACGTCCACAAGATTTTCTTCAAAAATTGCCCATTTCTTTTTAAAGGACTTGTGTAGATAGAGCACAATCACGTAACAGATGTGCCATTTTAATTATAAACAATCTACTTTTCAAAAATACACTAATGTATTTTTTCGAAATATGTATCTCTACGTCGCATCAGTAATATTTACTTTGCTTTATTATAATTATTTGAACTTGTGAGCACGAATACTTCAAATGATCTTGTATGAAGTTTCTCAAAACGTCTGTGTTCCTCCACGCACAACAATACTGCATACAACTGGAAGGGCCCACGGGCTTCGACGGGGATATAATGTACATGACCGAAACGGACCTGACGGCTACCTCAGCGTGTTTGGGGAGCTTTAGGGAGCACATCTCTGGGAATTATCTCCAGGGCAGTGGCAGTTATCGCAGGAGTCCCTGGTAGAACCCTTAGGCACTAGGAATAACACCGAATAGGTAGTTCTGACCTCTAGTGTTCTTTGGTCTGACTCAAAAAAGGGGCACTAAAAAGAACAAGCATGCCTGTGCCATTTTGAAACAGTAACAGTTTTTAAATTTGTGTAATATATTTAAGTATCTAATATTTATACATAAGGAATTATACAGGATTGTGCATGAATTATTTTTAGCGCTCTGGTGATATAAAATATCTCGTATATTTCAGACAAACATCAAAAGTTAATTCATTGCTAATTTTATAAAAATATGCCATAATTTTATTTCTACAGGTACTTACGACTTGCTGTACCCGAAATAAAAGGCAGCATGATGGAGAGTAGTGATTGCCGCCATAAAGCAATTGGTGCTCATGGAGAACCAGAAAATTATGGAAGTATTGTCAATATGTTGGGAGATCAAACGGATCCAAAGTTCACAGTCTTTCAAGATAAAACGGACCATGTGACTACTCTGGCTGTTGGTAAGAATAATTTTCCCATTTTGGCACGCAACATTTTCTTCTAAATAAATGTTATAAATTATATTTTATTATAGAGAAACATTTTACCAATCGTTTTCAAAATATGTATTAAGGAAAAATAAGAATATGAAAAGGAATGATCCCAAACATGTGTTTACTTTCCATGAATTCTGCCCACTTTTTTCACTGCATAAGAACCAACTTCTGATTGTGTTACTAATATACCTATTGGAAAAGGTAAATTTTCCACGGTAGTATTACACGGTAGTATTACACGGTAGTATTACTTCAGATAGTATTACATTTATTTTTTGTGAATGACGCTTATTCATACCCAGAAAGTTCTCCCAAGTTGCCATTTTCTTCTTGATCATCTGCTATTTTATTTTAAGTTTCTCACATTCATAAAATGAAAACTTAACATGATTCCTGGAAATAATTTTAAAATCCTCTTATTGGTGTGAAGTAAAACAGAACATTGCGTATTAATTGTAGGTAGTTTTTGGCCCATAAATTATAATGTGGAAGGTTGTATCCAATAATGAATAAGTTCTAAAATATTTTTGACCAACATTTTGGCTACATTTTGGGCCATCTTCAGGGCTATATGTATACTATTTGTAATTACAATATATTATATAAATCTCTAGATGTTTACAAGACATAAGATAGTACACCTATTACTAAATTCAAAACAGCACCAGAGTGACATCAATACATATTAAAGATACATTTCTGAAGAGCTTTTATTTCTATTTCAAGTTGTTTATTAATGTTAGGATGTAAGTTATGGGAATACAGAAAAAAATGAATGTGCATTTCCAAATATTCAGCTTTAATCAAAACATAATTTCATGACAAAGTAATGAACAATTAGAAATGTTACTGTGATAGAAATGTAACGATTTGGTTGCAGTGTTTATATCAACCGTGGGGGATGTCATTATTGTCAATTCCTTTCTTTAAAGATGTTATAATAAAGACGTTTTAGTTTTAATATTGATTTTGTAATAAAAGAAGAGATAAATGGTGCCTAGGATGTAGTTTTTTCCCAAAACAACTCTTTCGGACTTTCTTTCTTTTGGGGAACTTAAATTCGCAGAATAGAGATTGGTTGGTTGCAATTTGTTTTTGCACTGATTTTCATGTCATGAAAAGAATTATGACGTAACAATAAAGCGCAAAGGCGATAAATATTACGAGTATCTAAAATCCCCCTTTTTTTGGGCGTCGGCCACGGATTTACCGGGCGATTTAGCAGTGGCGGCTCGTGGACAAATGTTCGAGGTAGTCAATCGCAAACGTAATATCAGATTTAAAAAAAAAAACTACTAAATAACACTAATAATCTGCAGCATTGCCTACTGCTTGCCTATCCCAAGGAGCTGCCACTGTTATTAGGGCCAGTATTTTTTAATTGGCCGATAAAGGCAGAATCTCAAACAAATGGCATAGTAGTAAGTGAAACGCAACGTGAAAATGAAGCGTTCGTAGATTTTGTTTTTGTTCACTATGTTCTACGAAACCGCGCGAACTCTCAGTGCGGAAAAGAGAGTGCGAATCTGCGTTTCACACGAGATAGAAATGAAGAAAGAAAAGAAATTTATTTTATTTTATTTATTTATTTTACGTCAAAAACAGTTAAAAACTGCGTATGACGTGAAAGAAAAAATTGTACAAAAGGAACAATTCCCACGTATTGGTAATATTGCTCTACACACACACACACACACACACACACACACACACACACACATACATTGATAAAAATACTCATTATGCTTCCAATAATGGAGATGGGATGATTTAAAAATCATAGGAACAATTCCCACGTATTGGTAATATTGCTCTCTTCCTCGTGACCCGCGGAACGAAGGGACTGATGTATGAGTTTGAAGTTCACAATTAGATCCCGCGAATTTAAAGTGCATTATTGTTAAAGAATCATAAGCCACAGGCACGCACGTCAGAAAGAAAAATCTGACAATTCAGAAGGGAACGTTTGGAGATGACGTCAGATGAAAGACAAGGCGCAAATTGAAAACAAACAAACTTTCGGGGGGAGGGGGGGCTAAAAAAGTCAAGAGGATGATCTAGACCTCCTATGGAAGGAGGACCAGAAATAATGATGCATATGTTGATGTACGTGATATTGACAAACACAAATATGATTTTAAGGAATGAGAAAATTGTGATAGTTTATGCAAAATGTTGTAATGTTTCAAGACAATTTGACTAAATAGTAAGAATTAGTTGAAAATTTACAAAATTCTCTGGAGGCCTCTTCAACGTGAGAGGGTTGACTTATATTCAGGCAAATATGGTAATTGCCTAAAATAGTGTTGTATGGTATGGATTTATATTACTTTATATTATCCAAAATTGAATTGTCATTGGTTGAACAAAAATTGTTAAATCAATGGTTTCAACCTTGAAACATGAGATGCCTTACTATGACAAATAAATCCATTAGACGTACCTATTAATATAAAGAAAGTTTGTGATGTGTTACATGAAGAAGTCATATCATGCATATGGGCAAATTTATTATCATATTTTAACAGTTGGATTTTGTTTCAAAAAGGTGTTTTGAATGCAATGATATGTGTAAATTATTGTTCAATTCAAATATAAAATAGGTCTATAATACATTTTTTTTCATAAAATATCTTGCATAAAATGGCAAATGCCATTAGAATCTGGTACCACAATTAAAATGAAAGCAAATGTATACACTCTTCAAAAATACAATTATCAACTTTTGTATGGAGAAATCTTGTGAATAAATTGTATAAATTATGTTGGATCCTAATATTAACTTTGTGGTACTATGTGTGTGAACATTCTACTCAATGATAGAGTGTGAAGTTTCACTACTTGCTGGTTTAGAATAATGTTCCTTGTATGAAATAAGTTTCTAAAGTATGTTTTTTCTGATATTTCTTTAATGCATATTTCTTTTACAGGCATTTTTGATTGTGTTAAGAGAACATGGAGTATTTATTCAGACAATCCAAAGAAAACTGAACCTATTGTTGTTCTACCTCTTCAGCTGAAAACAGACAAGAAGTAATTATCTTTAAATATTATGCCATCCTGCAATCTTACATCATGTCAGATACAATAAAAACAATCGACAAGAAAAAAAATATCTCACTAACTGTCTCTCTCAATTACAATTACAGTTAAATGATATTGAAAAATTAATATTACTTTCAATGAAACTGCTGTACTATTCTAGAAAGTCAGTGAAAATATTATTTTGTTCATGTTTTTTGTTTTATGTTTGTAAACAATGTTTATAAACAAAATTGAACACTTTTGTGCTTTATATAATTTAAAGAAATGTGTATATAATTTTAAGTGTTTTGTGTTTTTTGAGGCTTGAGAGTATTTAGAATGAAGAATGTAAATTTGGTGTTTTGAACTTCCATTGTCAATACTAATAAACACCAGTTTTCCTCCACAATATGTTTTCATTACATTATTTATGATTTTAACCCTCACCAACAGCCTGTATTAGAATACTAGTATATTCCATTAAATTAGTATTGTTTTATTTCCTTCCTGATTTCAATGCTCATTCCCATGTACTTGCAAGTTGTCATGATGTTTAACAAGTAAATGAGGAAATGCAGTAGCGGATTTACATATGGGGTGCCGCTGGGCACCACACTCCGTGCTGCCCCTTTTACTCTCTCGCTACCGCCTACGCAGTGGAGAGAAAGTTACAAGTATGTAATGCTGCGGGGGGAAAAGGCGAATTTTTCACACACACACACAAACTCCTATTGCCGAGTCCTGGTAACGAAAAACGGATAAATTCAGGTCTTAAATTTACGGGGGGGGGACTTCTAACACATCGTGTAAAGTTCATGTTTTTGGGGGTCTTTGTTACCGAAAAATCGATTGACGGCAAAACTCTATCCGTCTGTCAGTGAACAACTTTAGCGGATAAACCGATGTGCCGATTTTCTCCAAAATTGATATTCGTCAATAGTTCTGGCTGATGTCTCGGCCCCTTCAATTAAACCGATGTTTTAATTTTGGGGGTACTTTACATGAAACCACTGGGACATTTTCAAAAAATGGCTCCAATTTTTTTATTTAATTTTGTTGTTGGATAGTGTGAATGACGTTTAAGGCTCAATGTACCGAAAACTACTTGTAGGAAAATTCAATAGATCGCAGCACTATCACTGGGAATTTACTTGACTTATAACGCCTGAACAAATGGTCCGATTTTCGATCTGTAAACGGCATTGCACGCCTTTTTAAAATAGAATTTACGCTACGAAGCCAGTTTTCAAAAAAATATTTTCAATTTCTCTCATAGTTCCAGGATAAAATTTAAAAAATGAAGGCTTATAGCGCGATGACGACGTGCTTTCTGAATCGAACGTCGTGTCAATTATGCAAATCGGATGAATAGGAGCGTCGAAAAGTGCAATTTGGAAAAACACCTCCCCCCTCCCCCTTCCACTTCGTTACGACACCCATCCCGTTGTGGGCCCTCCCTCGGCGGGGCGGCACAGCCAGCTCCGGCGGTCTGCGACGCGTGAGGGCGAATTTTCAGGCAGGCAAGCCGGGCACTCAGTTTATATTTTCGTTCCTTTGCATCTATATATATATTTCCCCACACAAAATATAGTGATGCTGTAACAGAGGCAAACGGTCACGTATCATCTGTAATAATAGTATAAAACTATTAATCTTGTTTACATATTTCCGTCTTCATTAGTATACTATCATCAAATTGTTTAAGGCATAACTCAAAATATAGATTCCGATTTCGAAACTGATTTCAGAAAGACAGTTGAACTAATAGTATAAATATCACCAATAATCCATCTCCTCACATCTTATTTTAGATATATTTTACTTCTAAGATCTTCCGTTATCATTCCACTATCGGAAAGAATGAGCAGATATTACGCACGAACTCTTTTATCCTACGACTTGATTTTTTATCTCAAAACGGCGTTTGTCTTCTTAATAGATTTCCCCTGATGAATCTGTAAAATCTTTTATATAAACTCATTCAAATAGGCACTCCACAATACTTAAAATCAATATAATAAATTTCTCAATAGAACTTTCTCAGTCAATGTTAAGAATTATTTATCCAACCCAAGAACAATAAACGCTGGACTTCCCCAAGGCTCTCCGTTATCACCCACTCTATTCAAACTCTATGAAGCGGACCTACCTACTCTTAACAAAATCACGATCGCTCAATTTGCCGATGACACAGCCATATTTGCCTCTGGCACAACCCTCACTGAGTTACGAACTCACTTACAACTTTATTTAAATATGATAGACAGCTGGGCTGCTAAACTTAAAATCCAACTAAATCCTAACAAAACCGCTTCTGAAATATTTACTTTAAGACCCCACTCTCCCCCACTCCCTCTCACTCTAAATAAAAAATCAATAGAATGATACCCCCCAATAAAACCTATAAAATATTTAGGCTTTTATCTTGATACCAAGTTAACTTGGGGAAAACATATAAATGCCAAAGTGACCCAAGCTAAAATAAGATGGGCACAACTACGACCTCTAATTTACAGTAACAGTCCAATACATTATAAATCAGCCATATCATTTTTCAAGACAATTTTAAGACCATTAATTTTGTACGCCAGCTCAATTTGGATCAATTCTGTCAAAACTAACGTCCATAAACTACAAGTCCTGCAAAATAAATTCTTAAGAATAGTTGCTCATGCCCCTTGGTATATAACTAACAACCAACTTCACAACGAATTTAATTTGGAATCAACTGAACAATACATCACACATCTGGCCACCAACTTTTATCATAACCTACCTCAAATCCCAGACGTATCTCCTTTTAAACTCGCCAAAAACCCCAATTACCAAACACGAATCCAAAACAAATATCCGTATTACATATTCATAAAAACATTTGCTAATAGATCCAGACTGAGAACCCGGAAAGGGATTTCATCCCCCTTGTAATAGCATGTAAGATTATAATTAAGGTTAGCATATAAGTCTGTAAATACATATGTATAGTTATATTTACTCAGCTATGTAAATTCTTCAAAAATTAATAAATAAAAAACATCTTTTGTTCTGTATTACGTACTTTACACATATTGATAATTTTATAACTTTTTACAAATCTACCAATACTCTTGAAATTATTTCCGAAAATATATTTGATTAATGTAGAAAAAAGTTTTTATTTAATTTGTTGTTATCACTTTTTTAGCAATAAACATATTCTGTGTTATACTAATTCACAATTGCAGCACGTTAAGATTTCGGAGAGAGTACTTCAACGATTCTCTGCTGGTTCTTGAGTTTTCTACGTGCGTACCATTGTTGTCATTGCTGACAGAGATAAATGTCTTACAGAAAACAGTAGGCGGAGAAAGTAATTATTTTTAAATTAGGTTTAATGAATATTTTATTAATGGAATTTCAAATTGTTAACATTTATTTTACTTTCTCCCTCTTTTCAATCTTCGTAAGAAGATAAATTTATGTAACCGTACACCATAAACTCTTATTACCGGACCCTGAAAACGAAAAAGTGGATAAATCCTGTTGCTGTATAGTAAATTACTCCGTCAATCGCGTGATGTGGCGAGAATCCATGTTTTGTGGGTCCTTGATACCGAAAAATCGATTGATTGCAAAACATCTGTGGTCAACGCTAACGCCTACCGTTCAGTCGATTTTCTCCAAAATTGATATTCCCCCATCTTCCTGAACGAACTTGAGCCTTTGGGTGTTTCAAACGGATATTTTGATATTTGCGGGTACATGAAGTCTCAAAACCATTTACAAAATCTTCTCAAAATGGCACCAAATTATTTTATCGAATTTTCTCCTGGGGTAACGTAGAGAACGCAAGAGAATGGTACGAGTATCCTGTCTGTTGACATCCCTTATTTTTAGAAAATTGCTCACGTGCAATTTTTTGGGGCGTCTTCCTATAACTATAATATTGAAGATTTTTCCTTACTTTCCTTACCGTTCTGACAGATTTTTGAATTAAGATCATGTACAATTTTTCGATAATACGAGTAGTTTTCGTGTAATTTGGCGCGAAATATAGGCAATCAAAACAATTTTAACATTTCCTCCCCCCACCAAAAAAACGCTCCAATTTTTTGTTTAAAGACGTTGTAAAAATATGGTGCTAGTCCCATTTTCGCCGAACTCAACATATTTTCGGAGATTGCAAAGGTCAAGTACAGTTTAATGAAAAACGCATTTTAGCATAATTTGGGCATGAAATTGATGAAATTTATAAAAACAAAATCCTCAAAAACCGCTCCAATATTTTTCCACGGAGAGAAGGGACGCTTAAAAGAATTCCCATTTTCGTTGAACTCCATAAATTTCCGAAAATTGAAAATTTAGAAATAGTGGGAAGTATGTGCTGTTGTATTATCGCTAGTTTTTATTTAAAACTGTATTGTAAGAGTACTTATACAGTGTAAATGTACTAAATCTTTTCTAATTAAATTTGATCTTTCATACTGTACGAGTATCTGTTTTTTCGTTTTTTAGAGTTTACCTTATATATGTTACGTTCATATTTTACAATTTCGTTCTATATATTTTTCCGGACTCTTCTCGTGACATTCGTATAATATGCTACGCTCAAGCTGGAAACTGTGATTATAGAAGTAGATTTGGATCTCGCGCATTGTTTATAGACAGGTTGGACAATATTTAAGAAATTATATTTGAAATACGTATTTTTTGTATTTGAAAAACCGTATGTTTGAGTTTTTTGGGCATGTATTTTGGAGATATATTTAAATACATAAAGTATATCTATTTAAAAAAAAGACCATTGTAGAAATCACGACCGTTAATAAGTAGTAGGATTTGGATCACGGGATCGGTCAATTAATGAAACACATTAGTTTGCCAACGTTTCGGAATATTTAATTCCTTCATCAGGGCGACAAAAAAACACAGTCAAAAGGAATAAAGACAACTTGTCTTAACAACAACATTAGAAATCACACAATATATGCCATGAAACAACATACGTGGAGAAAAATAAATAAATAAATTATATACTGTATATACATACACACACACACACACATATACATATATATACATATATATATATATATATATATATATATACAACATACATATATACCGTTTAAATTACCTTCGCTTGTATATGTATGTATGTATGGGTATGTGTTAGTATACTCTTTGGTTGGGCAGTATTTAAATACTTGAAATGCTTATTGTAAATAAATTTATTTATTTATTTATTTAACGTCAAAAAAGACAGTTAAAAACTGCGTATGACGTGCTATGGGGAAAAGTGAATTGTGTGCACATTTTCAAAATTCTGTGATCCCTACACTACGTCATACACTACTTAAATTTTGAAAGAAAGAAAAAAAAACTTCCATGTAATAAAATCTATATTCAAGGATAAAAAGGCAATAAATTTTGGCTCTTATCCATGTTGTCCTTCGGAATAATACTTCCTGCCGCGACAACATGGAAACGATAATTTGAATAATTGTATTTCCCACTGAATTCTAGAAGACGTGCACAGAAAATGAAGTTACATTTATGTCCAGAAGCAAAACAAGGGGCCATCTCAGCATTTGCTCAATGAATCAGGGAAACTGGAGAAAAAACCTGATCGAGATTCATTTTGCATTTGAAAAGTTATATTTTTGAGTTTTTTGAAAATGTATTTTAGAGATGTATTTAAATACATCGAATAGATGTATTTAGAAAAGAAAATACTTAAAATACTTTAAATGCAGATGAAGATAACGATGTTAATTACCTTTTTGATTTTGCTAGTTTATGGACCTCATTGAAACAAAAATAAAAGCCCCTTTCAGCTGTTGAATTTTATTTCTCCTCATTTTTAAATGATAAGCTTAAATCATTAAAAGGGCTGAATTGTACGATAGTAAAAATGCGTTTGTTTGCTTACAACACTGCTTTATGTTCATCCGCGCCAGTGGACTGTTTGCCTTTGTGGGTTTTATACATTCGCTAAGGGTTTATTGTCTGATGATATGTTTGAAAAACTAGTCATTTTTAAAGGACATTCCATTTATTTGTGTTAGATATATTTTTGATGTCATTTTATATTTGAAAGTGTTTTTGTGAAAGTATAAGTGAAAGTTACATTCAAAGATTTTAGTTATTGTTAGAAATTATGACTGTCATTTAGTAATTTAAATTAATCATTACAATATATTTTGTAATAAAAAAGTTATAATGCGAAAGTATTTTATTTACTGTATTTTGAGTATTGGAAGTATTTTAAATACGTATGTATTTAGCAATTCAAAAACGAATGTATTTTGAGTACATATTTAAATACTTATTTACAAAGTATTTTTTCCAACACTGCGAAAGCATAAACTGACTGCCCGGCTTGCCTTTGCTGAAAGTTCGGCCTCCCGCGCCGCAGGTCGCCGGGTCGAGAGAGGGCCCACAACGGGCGGGTGACGCAACAGCATCGAAGGGTAGCGGGGTGAGGTGTTTTCCCAAATTTCACTTTACAACGCTCCTATTCATTTCATTTTCATTATTGACATGGTGTTGGTTTCAGGAAGCACGTTGTCATCTTGCTATAAGCCTCGCCCATGCTCTTTGGCCTCGCCTTTTTTAATTTCATCTCGGAACTATAAGAAAAATTAAAACTATTTTTTTATAAATCTTTTTCTCAAAAATGGCTTCGTGGCGTAGGTTCTATTTTAAAAACACATCTAATGCCGTTTATATATCGAAAATCTGACCAATTGTTCAGACGTTTTCGGTTTGGTAAATTTAGATTATTTTGGTGCTGCCACGTGGTGGCGACAAATTGAACTAGTGTCGGCACATTTAGCCTTTAGAGAATGGTGCAGGTCACTTTTTCGTTGAAATCCCTTATTTTCATAAAATTGCAAAATTTCCAATTTTTTTCCGGTTTCGGTGTCTTTCTTCAACTAAAATATTAAAGATCGAGATTTTTCCCTTATTAAAACTTGCTTAAAGACATTTTGAAATAAGGTATTGCTCAATTTTTCGAAAATTTGAGAACTTTTCGCGTGATTTTGCGTGAAATCTATGTATTTTTAATTTTATTAACTAATTAGAAACTTAATAATTTTTAATTTTGTTTAAACAATTTTTCTCAGAAAATGGCACCAAATGTTTTATATTAAATTTTGACCTTGGAGAGTGTATAGGATGCTTAAGAAAATTATGTAGGTCTCATGTTTGTTAAAAATTCTGATGTTTTGAAAATTGCAAAAAAATTCAAATTCTTTTTCGACGTCTTTCTACAACTAGAAAGATACTTTATTCGTAATGAAGTGTGTTCATCAAAAACATGTAATGTAGATTTAAGTAATGTCATGTTCAATTTTTCAAAAATATGAGTGTTTTTTTGTCATTTTGTGTCAAACTTAGACAATTTTTATTTTCTTTAAACCATTTTTTCTTAAAAGTGGCATTACATTATCTTTGAAATAGATTTTATTAGGTTTTTTCCCATTCAAAAATTCAAAATTTAAGTAGTATATGACTTAGTGTAGGGATCACAGAATTTTGAAAATGTGCACACAATTCACTTTTACCCATAGCACGTCATACAGCTTTTAACTGTTTTTTGATGTAAAATAAATTAATAAATAAAAACATTTCTTTGATTAACTTTTGAGCTTAGATAGCATAAAGGATTCTTAAAAGAATGGTGCAGGTCTCATGTTTGTTGAAATCTCTAATGTTTTGAAAATTGCAAAAATTAAATTTTTTTCAGTATCTTCCTACAACTACATATGTGAAGATATTTTTTTTTCGTAATGAAATGTGTTCATCAAAAACAGATCTTCAAATAAAGTCATGTTGAGTTTTTCGAAAATGTTAAAGTATTTTTTGTATAATTTGATGTCAAACATTTTCATCCGCTTCATATTTTCGATGAACTTAATTTGAGGTGTTATTGGAGGCAGTTGGATGGAACATAAGTCAGAATTTGTATATTATCACATTTTTCTTTGTTTGATTTTTACATTCGAGCTTTTGTTATATGTTAACAAATTAATCGTTTAGGAATGATTTCAAATCTATCTGATAATCCATATTTTTTGTTGGTATTGTGAGGAATGTATTTGTTTCAACATTGAATTGAGTATTTTCTTTCAAGCAATCCACAACCCTTTCTTCAAATTAGCCTAATTAGATTTTTGTCTCTCGAAAAAATTAGATTTAAATGTAACATGAAAGAAAAATTCTAAAATTTTGAGTACCATAAATTTGTATGAAGTTTTATTTAATATTAATTTTGTATTACCACTGTTTACCCTGAATAATAGTGCAGTGATGGTTATTTGAGAAATTCATTGTTGAAAGGTGACAAGATAAGATAATTAGGTTTTATTTACTTCTGTGAATTTCATCTCTGTTGGGACATACTTTAGCCATTTGAAACTCAGTTTTAACTGTTGAATTTGTGTTGATATTTCTTTGAAAATATTTAGTTTTTTACCTAATGTTTCATTATTTGAAATGAGTTTTTACAAAAAATGATGACTGAGATGTTTTAATTTAGACAGAAATTGTCATGGTATTAGTAATAGTATTACCTAACTGTTACTAAAGGTGAGAAAGTATGTGATATTTTGACCCCACTAGTTTCTATTCTTTAATTTTCAATAAAGACAATGAAATTTCAATAATTTCTAAAGCATTTATTTGATTAATAATAATACAACCTTCTTAGGGTAATTAAGTAAACATGTTTATATAACTAAAAAGATGCATTTTGACATGTTGAAAGCTATAGTATTAAAAAAAATCATTTTACACATCTTTGTTAAAAATCCACAATATTGTTCTTTGCTGGCCAGCTGCCCAAGCACAACTGACCTTGTTGAATAAACGCGGACAATTCATTCCTGTCAATAAATAATTTTTTGAATAAAATAAATTTTGGATTAAAGAAAATTTGCAGCCCCTAAAAATTTGACGCCCAGAAGCCACTGCCCACAGTGCTGATGCCTAAATGCACCATTGAGGAAATGTATAGAATTACAATGGTGCATTTTTGTAAATAGAATTACAAAACTACTATAAACTATCTGATTATCCAGGGTTGGCTGGGTATTTATCACAAACAATTATTAAGCAGTCTCACCTACCTCTAACATTCTATCTGACCTGCCGTGGCTGACCTTCTCTGACCTCCTACCCTGCCAACCACACGTCTTTTGTTGTATCTGTTTCTCTTCCCATTCATGTTTCACCTGTTTATTCTGCTGTTTCTGGTATGTCCATTCTCTCCTTTCTGCCTTTCTCTCCTTGTGCTCTGCTGGCTCCTGTCTCTACTTCCACCCCTCTAGATCTTTCCACTAAATCCGCTCTGCCTGCTCCTGGTTCTCCTTCTGCTCCACCCCTTCCATCTGGCCCCATGCAACCTTATCTGACAACAAACGATGTCACTTAGATGCTTTGGGGAATGCATTTAACTGGGAAGAAGGAAAAGAAAGACAAATGAAAATAAAAGAAAGAAAGAAAAAAAGAAAAAGAAAAAAGGGGGGGAAAGAAAGAAGAAAAAAACAAGCACATTTGAGATAACATGTTGTTTTGCACCTATGTACTTTTTCTTCTTGGCTACACAAAAGTATTTGTACCAACTTTGGGATCAATCCCTCAAGTGTACTAAGTTTAGATAGCATATAATTTTATACAAATATACATTCTCTCACTTTTATATGAATGATTATAATCTCACATTATACTTTAAAGTTTAGAGTGTTTCATTGAAGCACAAGCACAAGTTACAATTGAATGTGTAAATAATTTTTGTTACACAGTTTAAGTTAATAGATTTTACATTTTGTTATTTAATTTTTATGAAGATTTTAATTAAAATTATATTTCTTTAGCATTCATGGTAATAAAACTGCATAAATCCTTACCATTAATATACATAGTAAAACCTACATAATCAGAAAAAAAAAAATTAAAATTATAATTGGACAGGTTATTTTGAAGAGAGACATCTCAAGGAGAGCTTAAGTCCTGTCCTCTATATAAAACACAATATTGATTTTTGAACCATGGGCAAGGGGACAAAAAGGGGCAATAGGGACAAAATTGGAAAAGAGGAGAAAAGGGACAAAATGGGGACATTAAATTAAGGGACAAAATGGGGCAAGGAACAGAAAGGGACAATGGAGACAGAATGAGCCAAGGGAGCAAACAAAAAGGAGGACAAACAGGACATGGGGGACAAATTGGACAAAAGGGGACAAGCGGGACCAAAGGAACATATTTAACCAAAGATTTATGAGCACTGATAAAATCTAAACTCGAGAATCTGCTAAAATATTTTTAATGGACTTTCGACCATTTTGATGCTATTGTTATGGACGCACTCTTAAAGTGTTGTTTAGATGGTTGGTTGCTCAGGAGCTAAGCGCATGTTTACCAACATAAATTACAAACAATATGTTATTAAGGAAGGATCATTCAAAAACCAATGAAAAAAAAATCAGTTGCCTAAATTTGAGAATATGTTTTATCAAATAGCATTGAATGGTTTTTAAGTTTGTTTCATTGTTTATTCCAATTACCTGAATTTATTTTTATAAAAAATTATTATTGAATGTATTTATATTTGGAATGATGTTTGTATTGATGTTTTTTTTAACCAACATCAAGGTGTTCAATTAAATATAACAGATAAATATAGTCTATTGCTATGGAACCCATATGGAAAGCTTTATGCAACTGACCAAACTAATTATCACTTTTCAATTAATGTTGATATGATAAATAGCCTAATTTTAAATTATTGACAGATATCATCCGGTCTTGAAAACCCTTCAATTTAAATATGTAGTTTCATATAACCATGAAATTACATTTCAATGATGGCAAAGTGTCATCTTAAAGTTTTAATTCAAAACTCTGCTTCCCTTAAGTTTTGATATTGTACAAAACTATAAATCAAATGTCAATTATGAATAAATCACAACTGAATACATTTGTCTCATAATTTTATTTACAATCCTTAAACATTATATAAATAAATAAATTATTTCTGTGTGTACACAAGTTATACACAGGGCTTGATTTCTGGCGGAACGTGACAGAACGGTGCTCTGGTACCGTGGGAATATATTATTAAATTATATTATAAATAAACAACTATATCTATTAAAATAATAATTAATTTGGAGGGCGTTCCGGAACTTAAAACTTAAGGAATCAAGCACTGGCTGTATAGCGTTTTCAGAAGAGGAAGCTCTTGCATGAGAAGAATAAATCTGAAGAAACATCAGACAACTGTTTCCAATTTGTATTCAGAGGTAATTCTGGCAAAAAAACACGGCCTATATCAGTCCTTATTAATTACCAAGCATTTGTGAACGAAAATCGATAAAAACATCCTTCCATCCGACCTCTTATTGAATTATAAAATTCGTATGTCAAAAGGTTCAATTGAAATTCCCGCGACACACAGTCTTCATCAGTGGACTATAATATCACCGATCAAAAGAACTCTCTTACATCATTACAGTAATCAATCTAAAAAGAAAAACGCTTTTACCGAAAAACTACTTAAAATATATGTTGATTTTATTTAATAAAACTAACGAGGGATTAGTCAAGCTAGAAAAAATATCAGAACATTTTTGTACTCATATTCATCATTACTAGCGGATTACTCTCTGATATGTATAACATTTCTCTCTGATGATTATTCGTATGTTCATGTTGGTAAACACACAGTAATTAAGACAAGGAAATGGCGCACACTCACTGCTTTCATTAGTCATGTATTCTTTACTTTGGTGATTGTCACATTCTATTTTATTTTACAACTACCATTTTTGATTTATTTGGATACATTATTTCGTAGTTTCTTTCTGCTAGTGAATAAGATTATGAGGAAACTTCATGAATAAAAATCCGCGAAAATGAGGTGGTAATGTTGCCAGTTCGATACCAACTTTACGAAGACATGTAAATATTATTTTAAAGAAACATTCAGCTTGATTATTGTTAAAATGTATTTTGATGGTTCATTATATCACAAAAACATTATAATTATTGTTTATTAGAGAAAGATTTGAGTTCAAAGTTATTATTTATTAGATACTGAAGAGCTTTGGAGAATTTTATCTTTTCCTCGAAAGTGTTTGGATGACCGTCTGTTGCCAACTTTGTGTTAGAACTTCTGTGTCCGTTGGTAGTGTGCGGTGTTTTGTTACCGCGATTTGCATTTCAAAATTTTCTCTCAAATTTGTATGTGAGCGGTAGGTTTTAAGATGTCGAAGCCAGAAGAAAGCATCGATGGAGGTGAGGGTGATACTGGTGAGAATTCCAATGCATCATCCGTCGATACCGCTTCATCCCGAGAGAAGGCAGAGGATTATGAAGCAAAAGTTGTTACTGACCGTAGCAAAAGATTTGAGTATCTTTTGAAGCAAACAGAAATTTTTACTCATTTTATGTCCAATAGTCAAAGTAATAAAGCTCCAAGCAGTCCCCTCAAAGCGCGACCCGGTCGACCTAGGAAAAATCCAACTCCACAAGATCAAAAAGATTTAACAAGTAAAGAAGTTGGAGATCATCGTCATCGCAAAACAGAACAAGAAGAAGATGAAGAGCTCCTCGCAGAAAGCAATGCGAATCAAAAGTCTATTATATCCTTTGATCAGTCGCCTCCGTATATAAAGAATGGTGAAATGAGAGACTACCAGGTGCGAGGGTTGAACTGGATGATATCTCTATATGAAAATGGCATTAGTGGTATCTTAGCTGATGAAATGGGCTTAGGAAAGACTCTTCAAACTATTTCTCTTCTTGGTTACATGAAACACTATCGAAACATTCCAGGGCCACACATTGTGATTGTACCCAAATCAACTCTTGCTAATTGGATGAGTGAATTTGAAAAATGGTGCCCGTCTCTACATGCTGTTTGCTTAATTGGTGAAAAAGATGCAAGAAATGCTTTTATACGTGACACTTTAATGCCAGGAAAGTGGGATGTGTGCATTACATCTTATGAAATGGTCATTAAGGAAAAAAGTGTTTTTAAAAAATTTAATTGGCGATACATGGTAATAGATGAGGCTCACAGAATTAAAAATGAAAAGTCTAAGCTTTCAGAAATTGTGAGAGAGTTCAAGACCACGAATCGCCTTCTATTAACAGGTACACCATTACAAAACAATTTACATGAACTTTGGTCCTTACTTAATTTTCTTCTTCCGGAAGTTTTCACATCATCAGAAGATTTTGATTCTTGGTTTAATACCAACAGCTTCTTGGGTGACAATTCTCTTGTAGAGAGATTACATGCTGTTCTTCGACCATTTCTTTTGAGACGTTTGAAATCGGAGGTGGAGAAGAGGTTGAAGCCGAAGAAAGAACTGAAAGTGTATGTTGGACTTAGCAAAATGCAAAGAGAGTGGTATACGAAAGTATTAATGAAAGATATTGATATTGTAAATGGAGCTGGAAAAATAGAGAAGATGAGACTACAAAACATTCTCATGCAGTTAAGAAAGTGTACCAACCACCCCTATTTGTTTGATGGTGCAGAACCAGGTCCCCCTTACACAACTGATGAACATTTGGTGTACAACTGTGGTAAAATGGTGATTTTGGATAAACTACTGCCCCGTCTTCAGGAACAAGAATCAAGGGTTTTAATTTTCAGCCAAATGACTCGAATGTTGGATATATTGGAAGATTACTGTCACTGGAGAGGTTACCATTATTGTCGACTGGATGGCCAAACTCCTCATGAAGACCGACAGCGACAAATTAATGAATACAATGCTCCAGGAAGTGAGAAATTTATCTTTATGTTGTCAACAAGAGCAGGAGGTCTTGGAATTAACTTGGCTACAGCTGATGTTGTTATAATATATGATTCAGATTGGAACCCACAAATGGATTTGCAAGCAATGGATCGAGCTCATCGAATTGGTCAACAAAAGCAAGTCAGAGTTTTTCGCTTCATTACAGAAAACACTGTGGAAGAAAAGATCGTTGAAAGAGCAGAAGTAAAACTCAGATTAGATAAACTAGTTATACAACAGGGTCGATTAGTTGACAGTAAGGTAAGTCAGTTGAACAAGGATGAAATGCTGAATATGATTCGTCATGGCGCTAATCATGTGTTTGCTTCAAAAGATTCAGAAATAACAGATGAGGACATTGACACAATATTAATGAAAGGGGAAGCAAAGACTGAAGATCTGAAACAGAAGTTAGAAGGTCTTGGAGAATCATCTCTTCGCAATTTTACTTTGGACACTGGAAATACAGACTCAGTGTATCAGTTCGAAGGTGAGGATTACAGAGAAAAGCAGAAGGTTCTGGGGGTAGGAAACTGGATTGAACCTCCAAAAAGAGAAAGGAAAGCCAATTACGCTGTTGATGCATACTTCAAAGAGGCTTTGAGAGTAGCAGAACCTAAGGCACCAAAAGCTCCCCGACCACCTAAACAACCAATTGTTCAAGATTTTCAGTTCTTTCCACCTCGTTTGTTTGAACTGTTAGATCAGGAAATTTATTACTTCCGAAAAACTGTGGGATATAAAGTTCCAAAAAATCCTGAATTAGGTGCTGATGCTTCTCGCATTCAAAAAGAAGAGCAGCGTAAAATTGATGATGCTCAACCATTGACCGAAGAAGAAATTTCTGAGAAAGAACAACTGCTAACTCAAGGGTTCACTAACTGGACTAAACGAGACTTCAATCAATTTATCAAAGCAAATGAGAAATATGGACGGGATGATATTGAAAATATTGCAAAAGATGTTGAAGGAAAAACTCCAGATGAAGTGATGGAATATAGTACTGTTTTCTGGGAACGATGTCACGAATTACAAGATATTGATCGAATCATGGCACAGATTGATCGTGGTGAAGCAAAAATACAACGTAGAGCAAGTATTAAGAAGGCTCTTGATGCAAAGATGGCCATGTATCGAGCTCCTTTCCATCAGCTTCGTATTGCCTATGGTACTAACAAAGGGAAAAATTACACAGAGGAAGAAGACAGGTTTCTTGTTTGCATGCTGCACAAACTTGGCTTTGACAAAGAAAATGTTTATGAAGAATTGAGAGCATGTGTAAGATCATCTCCTCAGTTTAGATTTGATTGGTTTCTAAAATCACGCAAAGCTATGGAATTACAACGTCGCTGCAATACACTTATTACTCTAATAGAACGAGAAAATCAAGAATTGGAAGAAAAAGAACGTGCTGAGAAGAAGAAACGTGGGCCTCGTGGAAGTAACCCTTCAGGTGGAGCAATTACTGGTGCAAATGCAAATGCAGGGAACAAAAATGTTCAAAAGCGGAAGAGTGAGAATATGCTTCTTGAAAACAAACTGACGTGGAAGAAGAAAAAGAACAATGAAAAGTGATACATGCCTGGTTACGTGAGTGAGTGAGTTGCAGTTTCAGATGGGTGAAGAGAAAAACAGTTCATTTTCTTATAACTATTTGAAACGATTGTTCAATCAAAGAATTTACTTTCAACCATTGTATTAAAATGTATGGTATTTTTAAAATGTTTGGGTATTTTTAATTATTGAGACGTTATTTTTAAGATTCTTTATTTGGACTTGTGAATGTAGTTGGTAAAAGTTCACTGGGAAAAAATGAAAAGTATGTATACAGTTGGAATAATGTTGCACAGATTGGTTGAAAAGAACTTGACTTTCCTCCTATCTGAAACTTGTTTATAATAGTATTATTAGTTTTATGTAATATTGATTAATGTTCATGTCTGAAAGACAAAATTAACATTTTTTTTATTTATTACCTTTGATTCCTGATAACAATGATGTATAATATTTTCTCTGGTGTGAACTTGATACTTTCTATTTTCTCAGGAAAATGGACCAGGAGTGCCCATGACAAATTGTCTTGATTGTGTCCAAATTTCGTATCACAGAATTGATAAGTGTAGGTTATTTTTAGTGTGAACGTGTGTGTGTGGATGTGTGGATGATTATATATGCACCCTTTACTGAAGAATAAAAAAGGTTTTCACATCTTATTCTCTAAGAGTGAATTGGTGCATAAACAGAATGTGATTAGTTATAATGAATGTTTATAGACGAATGAAATGCACATAATTTATTTCATGTAAAAGCTCTTGAAAATCTACTTCTGTCTGACTTCTTTAAATAAAATTGGGAAAACGTGAAATTGTGTTTCATTTCATTAACACCCCATCATTTATCAGACTTTTAGTTAATATTATAGCTATACTAAGTTGATAGTGTTGCTGTTTGCTTTGAGTAATAGGTGATATTATGTATTTTAGATTTGGAAATTCATTAAAGTTACTAATTTAAATGATTTCTCTTGCAAATTTTCAGTGGTGGCTCGGAGAATAGCCTTGTGTTAAAAGATAATGGAAAGTGATCTGTGAAAACCTTTAATTACTAATAATTTAAAGTGGTGAGATCAAACCGGTGAAGCTGACAGAATTATAGAGATGTTTCAGAATTCTACAGGAGGCTGATGCAAATTTCGGTAAGCTTTGGTCTTTACATAGAGCTTTCTGCAACTGATAGTGCCAATGTATGTTATGCTTTCAGACATTGATTTTGCCATGCTTTTGTATTCTGTAAGTGATTTTAAATTTCCTCTGGTGAGTCACAAAAATTAATAGCAAATAATAATAATAATAATAATAATAATGTTTATTTATGGTCATCACCATAGTCATTATTTTACATTATTGTTTACATTACAATATCTTACGTAAAGTGTTAAATTCAAATGTTGTTAGCATTAACCATATCGTTATATAATATTTTATATTGACTGTCAATTGAAGCAGAAAAAGAACTGCATATCCCATCCTGCCTGTGTTAATTGCAGTTGACTGATGTAGAAGGAGAATGCAAACCCAAATTCTATTTCCTTCATCTGAATTTGCTAAATGCACTAGGAATCATTAATATCGTTAAATCATTTCTCAATGAATAGTATTTTATTATTAGTATTGTTACTATTATAATTGATATTACTATTATTATTACTATTATAATTACTATTATAATTATTACTATTACTGTTACTATTATTATTATTATTATTGTAAGATCAATGACCAACTTGATCAGGGTTTTTTGTCCAGTTTCCCTTGATCCTTTGAGCAAATGCTGAGATGGTCCCCATTGTTTTGATTTCTGGACAGTAAATGTAACTTCACTCCGCCATATCTGACTCGTCATACACGATTGAAATTGTATTTGTGACTCAATAAATATTATTATTATTATTATATCACTAATAATTATAGTTAACGTACATTAATAATTTCATTCTTTGTTCCTTCATTATATATAATGAGGAATACACTTTTTACAATACTTCATTTCAATATATACAACAATAATTTCACATATGAAGCTGATTTAAAGAATATAACTTCAAAACATATTTAATCAATAATTACACATAGAAAACTTATAAATTTATGCTCATTCTTATTCATTTAATCTATAAGGGCAAATCTCAATTAGGTGGGCTTTTAACAGTTTTTTGAAGTTTCTTTCATTTGTTTTAATATTATTTGGAAGTTTATTAACAATAATATTCCTTTTATGTAGGGATCTTTGTTGATGTTTTGCTTATGTACATCCTGTGGTAGTTCATTTGTCCCTGAGTGTTATGATTGTGTATTTCACTATTTTGTGCAAAGTGTACATTGGTATTGTTTCTCATTAGGAGTATTACTCTGTATACATACAAAGCTACTACAGTCATTATTTTATATTCTTTGTAAATATTTTTGGGTTGCAAGGAATTTTATAAATCCTGCATTGGAACTCTACATTTTGATACTTGCAAAAAATTATTGGTAAGAATTTTATTAATTCTGTTAATTAATTTGACTATTTTTTTCTAATTTTTTGGGACATGGTTTAACATGTTTACCCCATAATTTCTCTGGGAAAATAAAATGCCACAATTGCAAAGAGTTATCCTACAACTGTGATTTAGTATAAGCAATATAGGTTTCTGATCTATGGCTCAGTGCTTGACACGGCAGGATTAAGTTAGTAAGGATTTCAATTTTCTTTTATTCCTTGGGAGTCAAAAAAATAGTTATTATACCTGTTACATAATTAATTACAACAATAGCTGGTAAAGTAGAATTTTGCTACCTGTGCCCAGTAACTTAAAATCCATAATGCTCAATGTAAGTTTGATGAATCTGAATCAAAAGAACTCTCATGGTATTTGAGAATCAAAGAATTTTCATGGTATTTGGTAATGAATTAAAGATCCTCTGTAGAATACTTATGTTCTTGTCATATACTAATTAGTGTACTGTATTTGCTGTTGTATAAGACGCATCCCTATTTTCAAGACGGATTTCATTCTTTAATCTTTAATTTTATACTTGATTTTTTTGAAGGAATGAGAATTGTGACCTGTGAAAAGCAATGATCTTTTCTTCATATTCTGCAGGGAGTCATTACGATATTTTGCTATTATGCATGGAAAGACCGTGCCTTTTCATAAATCTTCTACATCATGACGCTGATGCAATGAAATTTTCAACATTTTTTCTTCCTGCAATACTTTAGCTTCTGTAAGAATCAATTTTGTAGAAATATAAATTTCAGTTTCTCAATACACAAAAATTAGATTTTTGTTATGCTATACTAAAAATTCAAATAGGTACAAGCATTCCCATCCGTTGTATAAGATGCATCCTGTTTTTTGACGAATTACTGTAGGAAAAAAATGCGCCTTATCCACCAGCTAATACGGTATGTTGTAGACCACGAAAACCGTCTAGACCTCAATGAATTGGGTCACCCAGAGAAAACAGGCTAGGGCAGTAAATCTTATATCAAACAAATTCTGCCCCCATACACAAAGAATTCATTTCTCCACGCAAGAAAAAAGTGGACAATTTGAATTAGAAGTAAATATTATTTATTTGTTTTGAATCAAAGTTTTGGGATTCCAAGTCGAGGTCTGGAGTAAGTTGCCCCACTTTTGAGCACCTCCATCTATGCAACATTTCACAGTTAAGATTTTTTAATGAATTAGATACACCAGGTCGACTTTTTTTTCGAGTAAGTCAACTTAACAGTGTCGAATTCATAATAATGAAGGCCTACATTACCAGGGGGAAAAAAAAAACTTTCCCAGGCAAGAATTTGTTTGGTGGTATGACATACATTTTCTTGTTTGCTCTTGGTTTGCGCAAATCCGTACAATGTAAGTGGATTAACAACAGTTTCCATAATAAAAACAGGAAACAAAAAATGTGGAGGTGAGAAAGTACGTTAAAACAGTCATGTGTAATGAAAACACTTGTTCGTTGTCAAAAGCGTTCATTTTATCTCGAATATTTTGCTCCGTTTCTCTTTGTTTGCACCCACGTGTGACTCATACTCTCTGTGACTCGAAAACAAGAGCATGGATGAATTAATCAATGACTTGAGTCGTTTCGCGGAGGACTTCGATTCTTATGGAAAAAAAAAACAGCTTTAATGGAAGATTAAAAGTAAATACACTGCAAATAGCCCTTTTAAATCAATATTGGTCAATCTCTTTTCCGACATTTCGGGATTGAAATTCCTTCAGTTGCCAAGATCTGCATTATCTTTTGTTTACGTAACAAAAAATAATGAACTGAGTGGGACTTACCGACTTAGGTTGCAAAATCATCCAAACATTTGGACAAGAACATAATGTCATCTAAAATTAGCGATTGTGAAAACGAGGCAAATTTATTTGTTGTTCATTATTCTGATGTTGGAATTACTGGAACAACGCAGTCATAACGCGAGAACGAAAAGAAAGAAAAAAATCGGGTACATCTGCCAATGCGATTTCGTGAGGTTGTGGAGGCGAGGCCTGTCAGTTTGCGCCAAGGGAAATGGAAGAGTGAAGGGGGGAGGGGAAGCTTTACGAAGCAGAGGGAAGCTGATCACTCGCGGTACTTGCATAAGAGACCTTCCTACACGCAACGCGGCAAATCGCCGGATGCGGTCGCTAAACGGAACAGTTTAGTCTCGTATAATTGCTGGCGAAGCTAAATAAATAGTTGCATAAATCAACTCTACGTTGTTTTGCAGAATCAACGTTGCTTCGATTTAGTTAGGAAACTCTTCTCTCTCCGTCAACAGTTTCGAGTGGGGTATGAATACGTCTGGTTGCTTAGTAGTTTTTTGACAGTGACAATTCATGTAGGCGAATAATTCAACAATTTATGTACATTTTTGAATTCAAGAATTTCATTTAAAAGTGAGATTTTAATTCAACTAATTGATATAACTAATTCACACTTTTGACACGATACCGCCCTTTGCATGACAGGATGATTGTCCAGAAATATAATTTCTGGTATAGTTTTGGATTTTTGACTACGAGTCTACTAGTGTTTCAAGAGTCATCTGCTTGGCGAATATTTCATTTGGGTCGTGCGAGAGGAGGGAATTTAGGGGTTCCTCGTTCAGACGATGATGGCCCGCTACCAAACGCTTTATGGTTTAATCAAACTTTAGATCATTTTGATCATTTGGATGAGCGGACATGGAGTCAGGTAAGTGAATATGAGTTGTAGAAAAAATTTTATCCTTTATATGTAGTGAGAAACAAAATTAATATTTATTTTATTGTTCGCAGCGCTATTTCGTCAATGATACTTTCTGGAAGGGAGGTGGACCTGTCTTCCTTATGATAGGAGGAGAAGGTCCTGCAAATGCATTGTGGATGAAAACTGGAACTTGGATTGATTATGCGCGCAGTCACAAAGCACTGTGTTTTCTTCTTGAACATCGTTACTATGGAAAAAGTCATCCAACCCCGTGAGTATTCATTCTATAATGTTATTATATGTTATATGTATTCATTCTATTATATTTATTATATGATAAATGAATCAACATATGTTGGTTTAGTAATGTGTCTGTTATCTTTGTAATAGGGACTTGAAAGTGAAAAATCTGCGTTGGCTGAGCAGTGAGCAAGCTCTGGCAGATCTTGCCTCCTTCATTACAGCAATGAATGAGGTGTACTCTGTTCCAGTTGGAACTCGTTGGGTGGCATTTGGTGGCTCATATCCAGGATCTCTTGCTGCATGGTTGCGAGCAAAATATCCCCACCTTGTACATGCCTCTGTGTCAACAAGTGGTCCTCTTTTAGCAAAAGCAGATTTTAAAGGTTTACCCATTTTTCTTTTCCAGCTGCTTGTGTTTGTGACACTTATAACTTGTTAAAATGGATTTTGTTATTTTTGCAGAGTATTATGATGTAGTATCGGATTCTTTGACATCCCAGAGCCCTGATTGTGTTTCAACTTTGGTAGCAGCTACATCGCAAATTGAAGCATTAACTCGCACTAAAAAAGGATTATCTGAATTGCAAACCTTATTCAAGTAATGAGTAATAAACTTAGTTCCAATTATTTCTAATATTCAGTCACAGTTTCCAATATCAAAAGATTTTTCATGTAATTTTTTTATCTGAAGATGGATTATACTTTTGCTTATTTTAGAAACTAAATTGATTGCAGGTTATGTGAACCATTGAACACTACGAGCAACAACAAGATTGATAAGCTTGATAAAGCTGCATTTTTTGAAACCTTAGCTGGAAATTTGGCTGGTATTGTTCAGTACAGTGGCGATAATCGAGAATTTGAAGGTGCTAAAGGAGTAAACATTACTATCCCAGTAACATGCAGTATTTTGCAAAATTCTTCTCTGGGAGCACCAGTTCGAAGAGTTGCAACTCTAAATTCACTTCTGCTGACAGCTTACAATATGCCATGCCTTGATTATACCTACAAAAGTACCATTCAACAATTGAGAGATTATTCTTGGAGTGGGACAGTTGCTGAAGGAGGTAAGAATTGTAATTCTAATGTCCAATAACAAGCTTGAAAACCCTGAGTAGTTTGTAATTCCACAATTCACAAATAGAATTCTAAATTTTCAAGAATATATTCTGTTATGTTTTAAGTATGTACAGTGAAACTTGCTCAAGTAGCCATCTCATTTAAGCTGTCACCTTAAAAATCAATCTCTTTTCATGGAAGTTTGATTTTTCCATTTTGACACTTGTAAATATTCCATTCCACAAGTCTTAGCCTTTGTCACATCGGTTAGACAGTGTCTTTTGCTTTCGCCAGGGGCTTGTCATCGTTAGTAATAGGGATTCCCAGACGGTCACCCATCTGGGAACACATGATGGTGTTACAAATTGCTAAACTTCTGTGACTTCATGGAGTGCAGTAATTTGGCTAACAATGCCAGCCGATATGAATTGCATCTTTTAGTCTAGTTAGCTTGTTTGATTTGAGATGAACGAAAAGTGAGTTTCCTGATTAAGAGAAGGGGTGACAAGTCAAGGGTGTTTTTTCATATTATCCAAGAGAAGACAAATAAAAAAAATACCTTGTTTAAATTGTATTCCATTATTAATGGCAATTAAAAGCTTTACAGAGAACATACGTCATTTCATAGTAAATAACACTATTAAATGTAGTTTACACTTCAGTGAACATATTATCTTAATATAATCATATTAACTTAATTAAGCAGTCGTTTCTATTAACAGCCATGTTTTGCTGGCACCATTGGTGACTAGCGATGGCGGTTTTACTGTAAATTAACCACCGGCACCAATGGTGACAGGAAATTAATGGAATATCTTGAAATGCAAAAGGGAAAATTTTCATTTTCATGTTTATACTATTTAATTGGCATCTTACCTATTTTTCTCACAAATTAGTATTAGAAATGTGTCCTAAAATCATTTTGAGAAAGTTTAAAATGTTTTCTAGGGCGGCAATGGTTATGGCAAACATGTACAGAATTTGGCTTCTACCAGACTTCTACTGGACAGCCTGATCTCTTGGGAGATTACTTTCCTCTAGAATATTTCGTAAGGCAGTGTGCAGATGTCTTTGGACCCAGGTAATTATGAAACCATTGTTGAGCAAAAGCATTAGTGACAACTGGAGTGAGAGTTTTGTTACTGAATTAACTTTGCATTGCCCTACAGATACAATGGTTCTCTACTGCAACATGCTGTTGATCAAACCAACATTGAATATGGTGGTTTAGCTGTGGATACAACTAGAGTTGTGTTTGTACACGGATCTGTGGATCCGTGGCATGCTTTAGGAATTACACACACACTTTTGCCCAAATGTCCTGCTATATATATTAAAGGCACAGCTCATTGTGCAAATATGTATCCAGCAACACCGTCTGATCTTCCCGAATTAAAAGCTGCTCGAAAGAAGATTGATTCACTTTTGACTCAATGGTTGTCGTAATATAGGTCCTTTGATTATACAGAATCTGGTTTATTAATACAAATTGAATATTGTACAGAGAAATTTGATTTGGACAGAAGTCCTACTGTAAAACTTTAAGTGTTCCTAGAGAAGTACAAAAACCAAAAACAAACAAACATGTGAGATATTGAGAATTGGCTTCTTTCAAATGAAATTGACAATTAATGTCATTCTCATAAGAGTATTAGATTGCAATAAATAGTGTTAATCTGATTGAATCAGCTGGACAAAAGATAAGCATACAGAACCGGCCATGAGCAAATAAGATTCAAATTTAAGCTCTAAAGGTGCAAATGCGAAATATTTTTACCACCAGGTGAATGTCGACTGGGGCCTTCCAAAAGGTCTTTCATATCGTGTATGGTTCACACCACTTATTCTTACGGCACAGTACTTTTTGTACATAGAATCACCAAGTGATCTGTGGGAAATAAGTATGCTCTCTCATTGGTTGGAAATTCATTTGGAGTGTGCAAATATTTTAAGTTGACATTGGCTGTAGTGAAGAAACTTGACTGAACTTTAAGAAATTCATTTTGATTATCACAGATTTCTAATGCAATAAGAAATTCTGGTAATAAATGTTAATGTGTTATATTGTCTTCCATTTCTTCAGAACTTTACTGCTATATTAATGAATGTACATTTGAAGAAAAAATAGTCTTCAATAATAGGAGAGAAGTTATTAAAAAATCAGCATAATCTTTTTTTGGGATGGCATTTGTACAGTTCTACATACAGTTCAAAAGAGTTGGGCATTACAAATTTTTTTGGTGGGTTCAGCCACAGAAAGTTTGAGGACACAAAAAATGATACAGAGGCCATTATTGTAAGAAACCTTTTATTCAGAATGATGCAGTCATAAGATCATCTTCATAAAAATAATTATTAACAGAGACTTTGAGACTTTTTAAAGTGAGGAAATTTAATAATGTATGCCTATGCTGAGTCTACAGTATGTTTGCTGTACATAAGTTCAATTAACATCCAGTTGAAAGCCAAAATATTCTGTAAGGCCGTTATTAAATAAATTAATATTTTTATTCAACAAAAAAGGTTAAAAAAGATCATACCTCCTAAAAGGCTGTGTAGTTGTGTCACTGAGGATAGGAGTGCAGTTGTGGCTCATACTGCTTAGTCCAGAAGTACTTAATGTTCACTATTGCACCGACTAGGACAGAAATATGCTTGAGTGCTAAAACATTTCTTTTTGGAATTGCTTACGAAGTGTTAATGTTACATACTGTGTGAATTGAAAGTTTTTATAGCGTGATTTTGAATAATGTAAAGATACTGAAACGTTTAAGGTTAAAAGTGTTTCAGGTATGTGATTAAAATTTAAAGTATTTCTTGGTTTAGTTATGAGAGTAATTCCAATGTGATATAAGATGTTACAGAATTTGATTAGTGGTTGAATGAAGAATGTCAAAGTTTCATAAGTATTGAAAGTAATAAAATGTGAGAATTTTTTGTGGTGAACAAGATTTGATGAATGCAACTCCGGATTATCCTTGACTAGAGGCATACCTGGGAGGGGGAGGCTCATGGTTTTCGGTCTCCTCCCTATGGCTTCAGTCCCCATGATATGGTTAAAAATATCTTATATAGCTTCCTTAAAATTCCTATACTAATTGAAGTCGTTTAATATATCAATTGTTGTAAATATTAACTATTAGGCCTGCATCACAGTATTGCATTGACACACTTGTAAGTAACTTGTGTTGAAGATAAATGCTGTATGTTATGCAGAATGGCAAAGAGCACTTGTGTGCCATTTCACATAAGTACAATGCATGTCAACACAATGCTCGTTTTGACACAGGCCTTGGTCAACAAATAAAAATATATTTTATATTGAACACAAATTAAAAATTCTTTACAAGAATACATCAACTTGGTTGAATACTCTGGACCCCCCCCCCCCCGCCACCTCTGAGAAAATTGTGGGCAAGCCTCTGTCCTTGATGTTTTTTAATGAAATTTTATATTGTAATTTACACAATTGTGTCAGAATTATTTTCACTAATTGTTTTCAATTTGTGGTCAAATGTTTGTATATTAACCATTGATATGTGCATTTAAATTGTTAAATAAATGTTCTTATATTTGATTTATTATTACAATATATTATACATTTTATTTTTCATTATAAAACACATCATATATATATTTTGTGGGACTCTTAAGTGAAGATATTTTGTCTATAAAAGACATTTTCCAGGAAATAGCTTACAGCTGTAGCACCTTTGACTGTTTTTGATGGAAGTATTGACTTGCATACATTTTTAGGTTTGGCTTGGTGGCTAGGATGGTACAAAGGGAAAGAAATGCAAGTTTTTGAGATCAGAGAGTTCAGCGAGTGTTTTAAAAATGTGCTACAGTATTTCAGGCAAAGATGGATTATGTATGGATTGACAGAGCTGTGTTCACAGTAAAGATCTATTGCCAAGTTAAGTGAACGAGTGAAGGTACTGCCAAGGTAGCTTTTTACAGTATGACTGCAGCAACTGACTGGGAGACCTAGGGTTCGATTTCCGATGAAGGTTGACTTTTGAGACTAGATGGCTAGGATAATTTCAGCTGCTGTCTGGAGGAGAATTCTAATGGCTAGCTGCTCGGATCAGTAATTTTGTGTGATTTCTCCAACCAATTCCTGGTGAATGTCAGAGAAGTACTCTAGCAAATGGGCCATGGACTGCATGCAATTGTTCCTTCCTTTTGCTTGTTCTTTCCTCTCTGCTTACAAACATGCACTCTTCGTTACACACAATCTCACTCTCACAGATATGGACAGACAAGTAGACACCCCCCTAAGCGTGTGCTATCACACATGTGAGAAAAGCGGTTGAGATCTTAGGGCAGTCATATCTGAAGCAGTGCCCTTCTGGCACAGATTTGTGTTGGAGGAAATTTCCTGCAATTCTATGTTTGGCTCTGGATCTCTTGTTCTAGTGAGGGAGAAATACACTATATTTTTGGGAATAACAACCATATGAAATATTTGTGTTGCTGACGAGGGTGTTAATTAAGTGGTCATAATTTAATTATTAATAATAAATATTTTATATTTTCATAATTAATTAAATTTACATCATTTAAATTATATTGAAGCAGCAGTTTTCGCAAATCTATCCCATCTGACCCATCATTTATGTGACTGTTACTTGTGTGGTGCTTGTGTTATAGTGCCTGCAAAGTTGGTGTTATAGTGCCTGCAAAGTTGAATGCTGCTATCTATATTAGGCAAGTAGAGGATTTGAGATTATCAGATCACATGATTCAGAATTAACACCTCAAAAAAGTGTGAGGTAATTAAACATAAATTATTGGCCCAATTGAAAAAATTACATGTAAAATTCCCTTTCTATGAAAATGAAAAACATGTTACTTGGATTGTTTTTCTTTCTTACTCAAAACCTACAATAGAGAGTGAAATAATCTGAAGAGTAGTCTTTTTCAGTCTATTTGGGAAACAATTTCAAAAACAGGGAGTACTTGTCACATTTATGATTTCTAAAGTAAGATAAGTTTTGGGGAAAAATTATAAAATTTTTACACTTAATCGATAAAATATGTACTGGAATTTAATTCCAAATTCGTAGATATCTAAACACACGAAATAAAGTTAATATTTTTTTTCTGTTAAGATAGGTTTACACGCAATTACTTATAGCAAGACAATTAAGATTTTAGTACCATTTCTCTAAATTTTGACAAGCCAGTTGAATGGGCCGCGAGACGATGTCTGCGCCACTGGCGGGGGTACACAAATCCCGTATGGATGCCGGGTTGAGGGCACTTGCACTGATGCCGCCTGCCGGCATGTGCTGAGCAGTGCTGAGTGTGCTGAAAGCGCTATGATAAATTGGATTGTAAAGAATTACGTAAGCGTAGAAATCTTCGGTAAATAGTGACCTTTCATGATTACCTCGTAAATGCATTGTTACAAGCCCTCCAAAGATGGACAATGCTGTACAAGTGAGTATTTGAGAGTGACGTGCGGAATTGTGCACTATGTAACCTAAATGATGTTTGACATTTGCTATAACAAAAGTTTGTTTTGTAGGTTCAGGAATTGAAGGAGAAGGGAAATGCTTGCGTTCGAGGCCAAAATTATGCCGAATCCATTTTACATTATACAGAAGCCATTAAATTGGATCCCCAAAACTTTTCTCTTTACAGCAACAGATCCTTAGCTTTTTTGAAAATGCAACAATTTTACTTGGCAATGGAAGATGCAAAACAAACTATTCGCTTGAAACCAGATTGGGCAAAAGTATGGGTGTAGATCATTCAATTCCTTTCTTAATGATGTACAATCATTCACAAAATTGTCAAAAAATTATAATAGATTGTTGACCTAATATTTCTGTAACCATCATGATTGTTTCAGGGTCACTTTCGGAAAGCAGAGGTTGAATTTCAAACATTCCAGTTCTCAGATGCTTTACTTTCATATGGACGTGCTTTACAATTACAACCTGAAGATCCTGGATTAATTGAAGCCCTGAGGCGTGCTTCACGTGAAAGCCAGAGAGATCAAAGAGGTATTGTGTATAATTGATCATCTAGTGTATCAATTTGCAACTTAAAGAATGTGTATTTTATTGATCTGTTTATTTTCTGAATTTTAGCTGATGATCAGATACCATGGTTAGGAGCAGGAGTGGGTATTATTACTGGTGTACTAATCGTGTTGGCAGATCGCATCCTCACCCGCTCGCCTACTTTGACGGTGAGTAGTATACTATTTCATTTGTCTGTTATGTTTTAGATGATTAAAATGTGTTCAAAAGCAATTTTTTTTTGCAGCATCCTATACTAATGGTGCTGCTTACCTTGACTATAGCAATGCTGGGTTATGCTATAGCTCGTGCCTTTCGCTATTATGTGAAATGCCAAAGATCATCTCTTCTTGAACCTCCTCTTGATTTACTTGAAGGTTAGTATTGTTAATTCTAATTTTAAGAATTCGTTTGTTTCCATTTGTTTTATTTGAACTATATATGTATGTTTGAAATATTAGTGTTTCTTTGGATTGGAAATCTCAATTTCAAATTTAAATTTCAATAATCTTCCGTGTCAGTATGTAGTTGAATTCTCTTTAGTGGAATATGTAGCTCTCTTTAATTCCAATAGTAGTTACATGTTGAAAAAGTGTTAAGTGCTTCCACAAACTTATTTGATAGCTTATTTGCTTATTTGATACTTGTATACAGGAGTGCTTCACGGACACTTTAGGGCAGATTTTTGCCAAACACTGGGAACAGAAACAAGCTTTAAGAGTTCATCCAGTTGCATCACTTTCATTCCAAGATGACTTTGAGTTTGCCCTGAAAATGTTAAATTTTTTTATGATCAGTTGCTCATGTTGGAGCAACAAATTGTTTGACTAGTTCTTCCACATACTGCTATTTAACAGAATGAAAATGTAACTGAAAAAGACCCCCTGCATTTTCTTAAAAACTCTTGTCAATTCAGACAACCTGCTACCTCTTACTACCTTTCTGGAACCCAAGTGATTCTTGATCAGTATAATGTTTGATTAAAGTAGGGAACATGGTACACCCTTAGAGAAGCGTGGTGGAGGGGAAAGGGTGAGGAGAGGGGAGGGGGTAAAGGTGGGAGTCTCCTTAAGCCCTCCCTTAAATTATGCAACATGCTCTGATAGAAATGAATAAAACTTACCGATAGGTAATTTTCATGGCTCTCCTTTAATACACTTTGTCCCCACTGCATTTTAATGCCAAATTACTTCCAAAGGCAAGTTTTCTCACTTCGCTCGCCCAAATTCAAGTAACACCGAGGCTCGGGCTGTGCCCTCGTGATCACTATAAACATCCTCAAGTCTATCCACTGCATAATTACTAATTCACTTTTATAAGAAAGCACTTCAGTAAGCACTTTATTAGAAAACCTTGAAAATTCAAACTGCATAGCTGCAAACACGTTTTGAAGAAAGAACACTATAAGCTTTATCACACAGGCACACCACCCCGATCGCAGTACTATTTAGTAATAGAGCTCTGGCAAGATACTAAGGTGAAATTGCCACCCCTTGTCTCCTCCACCGTGGATTTCCCCCTCGCCGGAGTGACACGAAGTGCTGGTTTATATGACTTCCTTAGGTTGTATCGTGTTCTAGACTTCAATCTAATGTTTTTGTTTATCAATATAATGTTTTTTGATAAAATTAAACTTGTGGGAATTGTGATGCAGTATTGTTGACATAACTACATGAAGAAATAAAAGAAGTCATCTCTGTCAACTTAATATATTTATTTAGAGAGCTGGCTATCAACTGCTTTGCTGACATCATAAGACTTGCTGTCTCTCGACTTATGCCACATGCAGCAAGACTGATGATGACAGCAAAGCCGTCAAAAGCTGGTTCTCTAAATAAATATATTAAGTTGACAGTAATGACTTCATTTATTTCTACAATGGAACTTGTAAGATTTATGAAAATTACATTTTTACCACTAGAGACTTGTGTGTTTGTGATATTCTATTATTTAGACTTATCAAGTTTGAGGCAAAAATTTTGATCTGCAAGCCAGAACAATATTGAACTCTGTAATTTGTTTTGTATCTTCATTATAAGAGACTATTCAGTAGTCTTCACACTTGGACTTTATCAGAAGACTTTAGAATACTTGTCTTAATTATTTAGTTTTGGATGTTCAAAATTGTTATCCAAGCTAGCGAACTTGCTTACAAATTCTGCTTGAAATCTGGTATTTCTTGCTTGTCAGCTTCCATTTCAGTCTATCTTTTACATCTAATTGTTTCCATAATCTCCATGTGAACCTGAGCTGATGTCTATTTGCCATTACTACTTTTGCCTTAGTCAGACCTTTCGTTCCAGTAACCCATAATCAGTTGTCTGTGAAACTGCCAAGACATTTCTATTCATCTATACCATTTATTTGTATGTTCTCTTCTATTATTTTGCACAAATTCTTCAATGTTTTTAGTTAAATTTTTACTCTTGCAAGAAATAGTAGGTCTACCATTTATGATTTTGCTTCTAACTCTCTTATGTTTTCATCATTCACTGAAAATTAAGACCTTTTTGGATATTTTTTGTAAATTTACTTTATATTTTCAAACTTCATGTAACATGTATGTTTGGTATTTTTCTAAAGAATTTTGTTCCATGATGTAAATGATTTAGTTACAGCTAAAATCATGAACTGCAAGGATTTTGCTGTGAGAGAACCAAATGTTATTGTCATTTTCATTCCTAAATAGCAGATTTTGTTTCCTGTAAAACAAAGCTTCATTGCGAGGATTTTTTGTTATAAAGTAAGAAATATACAACAAACTTAACTAAGACCTAAAACTAAGAAACTCTGTTGATTTGTAATAGTTTTGTTGCTTTTCACTGTGCATACTTTTGGTGCTACCAAAATACCTCCTTTCATTTTTTTTGAAATTTGTATTGCCAACCAAAGTTTGGAGAGAGTCAAAAGATTAGATAGTCAAAATACAACATAGTCAAAAGATTTACAAAAGATTGAAAGTATTAAGTTGAATTTTATTCAGATCAGATTTGTACGTTTCATGATTAGATCAACAAAAAAACAATGACATTAGAAAGAAGGTTAAGACCAATCAAATGGTAAGAACACAAAAACGAAACAGAAGACATTCCCACATCCACAGAATTAATGAGAAAATATTGCCAAAATCTCCCTTAAAGTACAAGCTCTTAAGAGAAAGAGAGAAAGGATGGCCAAACAAGAAATACCTGTATCACTCAGAAACACCAGAAGGAATAACAACCACATCTACTGATCAAACAGGAACAGGCAACTTGCCTAATTAACCTGCAGATGATGATGATGAAAATATGATTTCATGTGAAGAAGTCAAATACTTCAGAACATGTACAGATTCTAAAGACAATACAGAATCTTCTGGTTGAAAACATTTGCAACCATTGACTTTTCAGTGCAAAATTTTCTATATGTTTATTCTTCAATATTATTTATTTCTGATGTTCCAATAATTGTCACATCACCTTATATTTCCTTTCTTATGAACCCAGTTTTAAATTTGATAAAATTTTAAATTCTGTTTGTAAAGATGTCAATGCCTTTTGCAGACAGATCTATTTCATAAAACAATACGGTCATTTTTGTATATCTCAACAATAAATACTACTTGGACTGGAGTTGTTTAATTTTTTGAAGTTAAGACCTTTGAAACATTCAATTTTAGAATAGGGTCTATAACTATGTGCTTATTATTTTAGATATAAAGTTAAATTGCAAGTTTTCTAATTCAGCAGATGTTAGTAATACTTTCCTCCTGTATAAAGGATTGTTAATTTCATCATTAATTGTCTTTCAATAATTCCTTAATTTTTCTCACATCTTCTGTAATAACGTAGAGAAACCGGTGTGTGAATTCCAAATGATTGTATTTAATTTTGTAGATAAAGACAAGTTGTGTTTGAGTAGCATTGGTGGTTCTTGCATCTGATCTGAATTGCTCAGTGGATACTCATCAATACTTCCGTTTTTCACATTGTTACTTTCATTTCTTTAGGAAATATCTTTTCTTGATCTCAACAGAACATGCTCAGAAACAGGTTTGGTCTATTTTCATTGCTCAGAATTTTTTTTTGAGATATTTTTGATAATTATAAAGTTTCCTTTCAATAGTCAAATATAGTAGCTAAGGATTTTGTTCAAGATAACATTCAGAGTTATGTTTATGAAGATTGAATGACATTTTGTATGTGTATGATTTTTTTGGCTTTCATTAGCCAGATGTAATTCTGGTGCTAGTTGTGCTTTCTCGAATAATGAAAAGAATTGTGAAACTGAATTTTTCAGGGATGAAAAAATGTCTACTGCAAACTACACTATAAAATTGTTGATTGTAACATTATTATAAGAATTTTTATTTATTATTTAAAATTATAAATCCTCTGCCTCTGTTATTCAATCATTGAAGGTATCAATTCCTACAGTTACTACAACAACTTGTGTTTCTTTATTTCAAATAAGTTGTGATAGTTATTGTAAGTTTAAAGAGGATGTTCTAGATATAGATTCTTCTTTGATTTACATTTTATTGTTAATGATATTGTTTACTTTTTAGAATTGTGTTCCCATATTTAAGGACAATATTTCAAATATATTCATATTTTTATATTACCATTTATAAATTGTTTAATTTATAAAATCTTAAGAAATCAAAAACATACTTCATTTCAAATGTTGAGATTTTGTTTTCTATAATTTTTTTCAGAAATGAAACAAAATGAAAGAAATGATAAAGAATGCCAAGATGATTCAACAGTGCCTGAGGTTGGAAAACAGGAAAGGACACATCGGTACACAAAAGCACAGGCACGGCAACGATACAAGAAGAATAAATCATAAATGTGTTGCTGAGCAAATTAATGTTTTTTACCGTAAGAAGCTTGCATTTCTGTGATGTGTATCTACATCTCTGGCACAAAATGTCAGGCTCTCAACAAAAATTATGTCTCTAAATACCTATAAATAACTGTATGAAATCTGAGGTAGATTTGCCAGTAAGTAAATTTAATTTACTTATTACATATTATCAGATCAGCTTTACTTAAGAGGAAAAATGCATTAATAAAGTAGGACCTACAGTGATAGAAATGATGCTGTGAAAATTTTTTAAAATTCATTGCTGAAAAGTGAAGAATGATGCTCACTCGAGAGTTGTTGATTTCTGTAGCTCTTGCGATGAATCGTTTATGTATATATCTATACATATATATATCTAGTGTGGGTTGGTAAAGTTTGCACATTTTGAGGATGACTTGGTCTCCTTACAAATGATCTGTTACGAAGAAGGACATTTTAAAAGGAAAAGTAGAACTTGAGTGAATCAAGTTTTCATGCTGATAAGCTATGCTAGTTCTAACAACGATTTACAAATTTTTATAGAACACTGTCTTGTTTTAACAAATGATATATTCTTCAGAAATGTTTTCATATTTATACTGCCTTAAAAGTTTACCTATGCCAGAAATATATTCATCTTTTGTAATATATTTACTATAGTTGTGTAGAATATTGTAAAGTAAAAAGTTTTTGGTGTTATTTATTATTGCACAGACCACATTGTGCATGTACATTTTTCTTCTTGTTCAGATGTATCTTAGTAAATTCAGTCCTTGTTAAATGTAGATGGTAATAGCATACATGTTATGTTTTGAAATTTTAGTCAATTTATGTAAGATCTCTATAACTGGAGAAATTAATACCAATGGTTGCTTAGAAGATGTAGAGAAACTAACTTTTCTGGGCAACATATCACATTTCTCTAGACATTTAAAGTGGACCCTTTTTATCTAGAACTATCTCTAGTTGAATGAGAGGGCAACTAGTATATAGAATACAGTGTCATTTTCCAAGTGCTCCTTTTTCATGTCAAATCTTTTTCTCTGACATATTGCAAAATTTTAATATTTACACAAAAGTGTATTGGTACTACCTACTTGCATTTAACAACCTAGCAAGAGTGCTAATCTGCTAATGCATATAAAAAAATTAGATAAAATGATTTATTAGATTGAACTCAACAAAATGTTTTCAGCTATGGTACTTATTGAAATTTTGTTTTTTTTAGTTCTGGGAAGAAGTTAAATGTTTCTCTTTGAAATTTTCAGTTTTACTTGAAAAAAATGTTTTTTTTATTTCTTATTGGAAGACAATCTTCAGATGGTTTGCTGAGTGATCACCATTAGTTATGTTGTTGAACAGTGTGTGGCATTTTCTGTAATTGAGCAATGGATATTAGTTTTATGGTATTGTTCACATGTTTTGAAATATATTTACATTTTCATTTATATTAACATTTTAAAAATCTCATTGCTCAAAAATCATAAAATTGATTTGAGTTGGTGATTACATGAAAGAGAAGTTGTTTATTACTACAATGTTAATATTTTTCTGAAATTAACTGTTTTGAGTTATTGTGTTTGCTGAAAATGAAAAATGTGTGTGACAAAAACAATTGTATGTAAAATTAGATTTAAATATTTTTAATATAAGGTTCACACTTCTGTTACCAAGGGGGCACATTTTTCTGTCTTACATTCTTTTGATTTTTAATGAATTTTCTCTAACTTTAAACTACCTAGTAATATTAGTATCTTCAGTCATTATGTATTAAATGCATTGAGATTGCATGACTTATTTTATGAATACCTTCGACCATGTACCTCTTATTGTTTGTTTGCTTAGGTGTGTTTCTTTCATATGAGAACACATCAGAAGGACTTACTAATGAAAATATCTACAATCTTTTCTCAAGAGAAAATTGTTTCATCATAGCGTTGCTTTTAAGATATTTCTAAGGGTAAATTGAGTTATTGGTAATTTCATATTAATTTCCTGTTATTGAGTAGTTAAGAATTCAATGTTCTGTTCCTTTGAGACTTGGTCTTTGTTATCATGCAGTCTCTTTTCGGTTTCTTCTTTTCTTTGCACAATCAAGTTAATATTTTCTACATTTTCTGCTTCAAGTTGGTGTGAAAAAATCTGTGAATATGCCTAGGACTGTGTGATTTTATGTTAATTTTTGATTTTTAATTGCATTTTATGAATATCATATTTGCAGAATATTGTTTGTTTTTATTAATGTACTTGTTTGAAAATTGTACATGTTAAATAAATAAAATAACCATAATATGTTGTTTTCATTAAATTGACTGTATTAGTAGTGTGAATGGCAAATTTATGACTGCACGCAAGCAGGCAAAATAACCATATTCCATTAATAGATTTGTGGCTGGTGACAGCTAACTTGGGGACTAGTTCTTCTGCTTGGAGAAGAGGGCGAAGTATTTTTGGAGTCAGTATGAACACTGGGTTTTAGACAGTGTGATTATGGCTATTCCAAGAAAAAGTTTTTCAGAAAAGGCAGCATTTAACTGTAGAACTTCATGATTTCTGACTGTTTGCCTGCCTGTATATTCAACTTGCACTAGACATGACTGAAAGATGTTAAGCCTAGTTACCCTATTGGACAAAATCAAAATACATTTAGTAGGAGGTTTTTATGGGGAAAGCTGTTTTAACAGCTTTGAGGGCCCTTTGGCCTATGCTTACTTTCACTGATCTCTCCCCCTACCACATTTAAGACTAGTTTTGGTAAAAAAAGAAAAAACTCATCACTGAGTGACAGTCTCGCATCAACTAGCAACATTCCATATTATAAATATTATCGAATGATGTGTAACACATCCCTGTGTTATGTCATTTCTTTGTGGTATAGTTTTTTTATAAGGTTTTTATTTTATTTTGTGAAAAATTTGGTATCCATTAAAAAATTTTTGTTTGAGTATTGGAAGCCCTGAGCCTGGGCCCTTTGGGCCTGTGTGTTAACACAGCCCTGTTTATGGGCTTTTAGAAACTTTTGAATTCTTGTTTTAGGAATTTCCTCACTGTTTTCTAGATATTTGTGAAAAACTGAAGGAGTGCACTCTCACACCTTCCTTCAAGGGATAGGAAAGGGCGATGGGAGTAGTTTTGATGAACATGTTGACAAAAATGTTCTCATGATTTGGAGGTCATGTGTACAAAATTTTATTAGGGTCTGAATAAAATTAGATCTGAATACAAACAAAATGCATTATATATAATGAAAAGTAATGATTTGGCAGAAAGTAGCCTATTGCCCAACAAAATACCCTAACCTAGAGAAAATCTCATGAATATTTGTAAAGCTGTTTTTAAGAATAGCCAAGATAAGAGACAAAAATTGTCAAAATAAGTGAATGAATTTTTACATTGTGAGTAAATAAACATATAACTCCAGTTATTTTAAATCACAGACATATTTCAAATTTGTTTATAAAAGTATTAATACATTTTTATTTATACATTTGTATAGCCATGTATGTTCCAAAAGATAAATGGTGCCTGTTGTGACATCGTTAGAAAGAGGTAAGAAAGGTGCCTCAGATAGCCCCAAAGTACTTGTCTGGGTCAGGGACGCCCAACTTGCAAGAACTCAAGGGCCACAACTAAAACCTTTAATACGGTTGCGGGCCATATTTTCATCAGTTGGGCAATCCACATCTGAATCCACGTGCGGCTGATCTCGGCAATTTGCCCGGCTGCTGCGAAACTGAAGGGGGGGATGGAATCATGCGTGATAGCGGGCCATACCAGGCATAACTCACACACATTGGGAAGATTTTGAATTTCTGAATTTACTACAAAAACATTTTTAGATCTAAACTATCTATTTTTATATTTAAAATGTGTTGACCCCCATAGGGCGCTAGCGCTAGGCGCGCTATATTCTCTCCCGACATGAAAGAAAGAGACTTCCACTTGTGACTAAATGACCTTTCGCGGGCCACAATAAATTGCACCGCGGGCCGTCATTTGGACAACCCTGGTTTAGATGTAATTGTCTTTCTACTGGATAGGAACACCTCCACCTCCCAGGATGTAGTAGTACAGGCTGCACTTACTAGATTAATGGTTAAAGTTGTCACATCCGAAATCAATGTTCCCTCACTCACTCACCCACACTTCCAATGACTTGAGTCAATTTTCCTATTATAAAAATAAGAAACTCAACAGATCTCATCGAGTTTTTCCGATAATGTCTTATCGGAATCTACTGCCGTCTCCGAAGCAGAATAGCGTGGTTTTGTGCTCATAACGTTTGCCTGGAAATTGGGCAAACTTGTGTGCAACCTCGAACATATACAAGCTGCTCCTTTGCAATTTGTCAGCCAACACTCCTTTGCAGTTTGTCAGTTTTTCAACCAACACTTTTCCAGAATCGCGGCTGATATCTTGAAGGGACTAAAACCACAAAATCCAACATCATACGCTTACCTAAAAATTTCCGACACGATATTTATTTTCGAAACTTCTTTGAAGGAAATCTTCAGGATAGTAAACTAAAAAATAAATATTAATCAGGCTTAGATGAATTTCCGAACCGTTTATTAAAAACGGGTGCACCTGCCTTTGTACACCCGTTAACTCACATTTTCAATGCTTCCTTATGCACAGGAATATTTCCAGATATTTTCAAAACAACAAAAATTAAGTGACTTTGTAAAAAAGGGAACAAATATGACATCCAAAGCTATCGGTCAATTTTTCTCTTGTCAGTTTTCTCAAAAATATTAGAGAGGCTTTTCTACACTCGAATGGTCGCTTTTCTCATGAAAAACGAAGCGTTTTCAGACTCGCAACACGGTTTTACAAAATCAAAATCTACGGAAACTGATATTTTTTTCTTTTCTTAAAGATGTTGCTCCATCAATGGACCAAAATGGAATATTTTTAGATCTTTCGAAAGATTTTGACGTTATTGACCATAACATATTGCCCTCAAAATTACCTTCTTGCGGAATACGTGGTATTGCCCTAGATTGGATTACCTCGTACCTTTTTTTTTTGTCAAAACTGTCTTACTTAACGGTGGGAACATATTTTCATTCAATACTGATATTTATAATTACAATACACGTCGTACAATCAAGTATCAGTATCAACAACTCACTACATGTACGTTCTTTTACAACGCTTTCCCAGTTGTCATTAAAAAATTAAACAATTAAAGTCGGTACACAAATTTAAGTTAAAAGTAAAATATGTTCTGCTGCATAACTGTTTCTATACAATTAGAGACTGTACTGATCATCAAAAAGAAAACTAATGTTTATTTTAACAAACTCAATGATCTACAATGCAGTTGTATTGTATAATTTCTTAAAAAAGACTTAATATACCTGTAATAAGTAATGTACTTCAGCTTCCAGGTCAATGACCCCCATCTCGATCAGGTTTTTGTTCAGTTTCTCTGATCCATTGAGCAAATACTGAGATGGCCCCTTGTTTTTCTTCTGGACTTAAATGTAGCTTCACTGTGCACACGTTTTGTTGAGGTTTCCTTTTGCTTGTAGTGATAGCAGTAGAGCTGAGGGTTTTTTATAACTCGGGAGCGAAAATATCTAGTTTTTTCAAATGTTTATAATCTCCCACTTTTTGATTTTATTATTAACTTTTATTATTTTATTATTATTATTATTATTATTATTATTATTATTATTATTATTTTCTCTCCCCATACGTCACACACAGTTTTTGACTAAATAAATAAATAAATTGTTGTTTTAACTTTCAGTTGAAAGTTATATTGGGAAAGGATTCTGGTACTCAAGTAAACGTGCGCAAATATTCTTCTCCCCCATACGTCATATACAGTTTTTACTGCTTTTTTGACCAAATAAATTAAATTAAATATTCACCCTGCAGCACACCATTTCATTTTTATGGTGTTCTCAAGCGGCGTGAGGGTAGTACCGACTTACGCAAACGCGAGCGTTTGTAGTCACCGGCAACTTCACCGGCTATCGAAATCATGATGATGTTGAAGTTATGACGAAATGTTTATAACCACGTTTAGTTACCGCTAAGTGTAATTAGTCTACGTCGTTCTCGTTTCAGAATCTCCCAGAAATATTAAAGCAGTATCGATATACTCACTTTTTTTTGTAAAGGAATTTTCTTAATAAAAGCCTGGAAATACGTGACTTAAACAGAGTATTACTCTGATTTCAAATAACTTTATAATGGCGGGATAAGATGTCAAATATGATTTTTTGAGACAAATTTGACGTCACATTTTACATACGTGTATTTGAAGATATTTTACCGATATAATGGGAATGATACCGACAATTTAAAAAAAAATAATAATTTTACAGAATTCAGATTCAGGTGGCTTCTAGTAATACATGTATTCAAGATAAATGCCTTCTGCCTATTGTATATATTCCTGGCATCCAAGTGAAGACACTCTTGTGCTTGAAGTGTCATTTTCGGAATCACTCTGGCTGTTGTCATTGGCACAGTTGTCACTTTTCAAAGCTTCCACTGCACTGCGTCTTTACGGGTGAGATCAGTATATTTCTGAATCTTTTCTTGATATTTTGCTTTTACGTTGTGGATGTTGGATTTTGATACATCAATAAAGAAACCCTGTTGATGGTTTCTGTCCATGTATGTTGTATCGGCTCTATTGCCGCTGACTTGTCTGTCATTGATAATTCCAGTAGAGAGTGTACGTTTCAATTACGTTCTGAAGAACATATTTGTATTACTATTACTATTATTCTTCCAAATTTTTAACTCTCTGCGCTATGTGCAGGAACATTCACCTGACTATTGCTGGTCTAGGTCGATCTCGCAGAGACATGTCACGAACGAATGATACTCTCTACACATTTGAGTCAATCGTGACCAAATCAGCGGTACATCTCAGGATTTCTCTTACTATTCTGCAGCTGTCCAGTATTTGTCCTTTCTGCGTTTGCTCTACGCATGAAAATAGTAATTCCAACTCTTGAACTGAATGCACTGTGTTTTGGGGATTAATCCTGAGGTGGATATGATTATCGGTTGTATGTCGATAATCTGAAGTCTTCATTGTTGATGACGCTCTTGAGTCAGCGGTACATATTTCAGAATTTTCAAGTCATATACAGATTCTAGATTGTTATTGTTGACGACTGCAAAATTGATTATCATGGCTGTTCTCTTGAGCTTGTTTAGAACTATTATATCTGGCCTATTCGAAATTTGGTGTTTGTAATTATGCTTTTGACCCAGTATAGCTTCCATTCTTCATTTTCCAAGAAGGATTATATTTGTAGTATGGGACATTACAGAAGTCCGTATTTTCTTACTAATTCTTAATAATTATTAATTAATTGTTACTAATTTATTATTATTATTATTATTATTATTATTACTATTATTATTTTCCCTCTCTCGCTTGAACTCTCCAAGGGTTTTTGAATGACATCCACGTACTTGCAGATCATCTGCTAGGTCGTTAGTCTCGTAAGGGTAGTGCATGTTTTCTCCTCGGGAGATGGCGGTGACTTTCCGCTGGATGGTGAGATCCAGCGTCGACCTTCCAGTCGGCAATTGGGTTTTCCCCAACCAGGTATCTCCCAACAATGTGACACCGCCCCAGCCGGGACAAGCTCTGAGCTCCCGACCGGTCTCCCAGCACGTGTGATAGTGTAGTACATGTTCATGTGTGTGTAAACAAGGGGTGAGGATAAGACAAGGGAGAGGAAGGTAAGATCCCGCGCGGTTCGTGGTCCCTTTGTTAGGGTACATACTGCTCCGGTATTCGCCTGGTATTGATCAGAACAGCCGGTCGCTAGAATTCACCTCCAAACAGAGGCTGAACTCGACCTAGCTATGTAGCTAGTGCCGAAAATCCTACCAGCGTCGGGACTATAACCTATAGGACCTCCCGGTCAGAAGCACTGCACTGACATCAGTTGATGTCCTGAGCCTCCTCTCCCAGTCTTCTGCTGAGGAGCAGCGTGCGGCTGAGAACCTGGTGGAGCAGCCAGTGGCGCAACTGCCCCAGAAGAGGTACCGCAAGTACGGTGTATCCCTATGCGTCGCATATGGGCACAGAGGGTGTAGCGGCGTTAAAAGCACTAGTTGCGCCCACCGCCACTCATGATTCCGGCGGCGTCAGGTCGACGCCGAGCAAGGAGTGCCACCGCAGGAGGGAGCGACGGCTGGGGTAGTTGTGAAGGGGCGTTGGAGGTTCCTCCCTCCTTCCCTCGCCCTCGTGAGGCGATGGCTGATAACCGGCCAAGACGGCCGCGGCCTCAGAAATTTTGGTAGTCGGTCCGGTGGCCGAGATCGCTAAGGCCGTAGTGTCGTAGTGATCTCGGACTGAAGGTCGCGGTTCGAGTCCGCCTCGGACGTGCTTGTTTTTGTGTTCGTCCTTTCACCCTTTATCATCACAATTAAGTATTAAAATCCTATAAAATTAGTTAGTAGTAAGATACAAGAGTGAGAGGTTGTATGCTCAAACGTGAATGCTTAAAAAGTTATATATTACAAATAAAAATGTTCAACCCCTGAAGGCAAAACTGCCGAACAGGAAGAAAATAAATTAAAAAATATTTTTTGTGCGCTTGTCACGAAGAAACTGGTAAATTATTGAGATTATAATAGACTGCTTTCTGTCCCGTACTTTTGGAACATATTGTGGATTATAACAATATCGCTACGAAATGGTACAGCTCTTTAGGTTATTTGTGAACTAAGCTATTGTGACACGGCTTTGAATTTGGTTTGTAATTAACTGGTTAATTGTGGGATACTAGGCTTATTGCCTTTTTCTCGGTCAGATTAGAGAGACCCCCGTAAACCGACTTGTAAATTGTCACCGGATCGTTGTTATACCGCGCAAGAACACCGCCACTTCCTAGGAAATAAAATGCCCCACACTTTCGAGACTAATGGCCCTAACAGTTGACACGCCCGGAAACCCAAAACAATAAACGAACATTATATGAATCTTCGATACACGAAGATTGATTGATTGATTTTTCGTGTTTCCGGGCGCGTCAACTGCTTCGGTCATTAGTCCGTTAGTGTAGTGCATGTTTTCTCGGGAGATGGCGGTGATATTTCCCGCTAGATGGCGAGATCCGGCGCCGACCTACCGTCGGCTAGTGGGGTTTCCTAACCAGGACTCTCCCACCAGCGGGACACCGCCCCAGTCGGACAAGCTCTAAGCTCCCGACCGGTCTCCGGAATATGTGGTAGTATAGTTCATATTAGTGTAAGTGTGTGTGAAGAGGAGAGGATAGGACAAGGAAGAGGAAGGATAGATCGCGCGCGATCCGTGGCCCGTTTGGTAGGGTACTGCTCCGGCATTCGCCTGGAATTGATCGGAGAAACCACGGAAAACTACCGATCAGAGCAGCTGGCCGCTAGAATTCTCCTCCAGACAGCGACTGAATTCGACCTAGCTGAAAAGCCAATCTCGAAAATCCTGCCGCCGTTAGGACTCGAACCTAGGACCTCCCCATCAGAGGCGCTGCTGTGACATCAGTTGATGCATTGAGCTACCGCTACGATACACGAAGAAAAGGTATGAGTAAAGAAATAGTGAGCACGAGTAAAGAGATGAACAAACTGAAAAAAAAAAGTGTGTCCACATCGCACTTGACCCAGCTTCAGCCTCGCAGATCTCGTCGCTGAGGACCAGACGGCTGCACGGCTCCGTCCCGTCTGGGGGCGTGCCCCGCGCGCTGAGCCACTGAGCCGGGCTCAGCGCGGGCTTGCGTCTGTCAGCGCCGAGCGGGGCGCGGCGGGGCGGGGCGGGTCGCTCGTAAAGAGGGGGGGGGCCGGGTCCGTCCCTCGCCACGGCGGGGGGGCCGGGCGCACGGGTGGGCGTGACCGCGCCGCGTAGGCGGGAGCGCCCGGCCACCGGGGCCCCGGGGGGGCGGCGCGGCGGAGACGTGCGCGGGTGCACGACGGGCTCGGCGAAGAGTGGGCGGAGTCGTGCGAGATCACGCGGGCTGAATGAGGCTCGACACATGAGGACGGGCAGTGGCGTGTGGTAGTGTGGTAGTGGCGGGGCGTAGCGGTAGGTTCATGAAGTCGTGGGCAGGGGGTGAGGGGCCGAGAGGGGGGAACCGGGGGGGGGGGAAGGGGGGGGGAGGATCTTGTGGGCCGTGCGGGGACGGGCAGTGGGTGTGGTGTATGTGGGATCATGCGACGACTTGTGAGAGCTTGTAGGTCGTGCAGAAAGGAGCAGGTCCGTATGATGTCACGCGGGGGAGAATAGCAGACGTGTGAGGTCTCTCTAGAGGGGGAATACGTGAGGATCATATTGGGGCGAGAAGGATTTTTTGGGTCGTACAGGGACGGGTAGAGGCGCGCGATGTTACGGGGGGTGTAGCAGACATGTGAATCTGAAAGGGGGGGGGGGGCTTGGAGCGAGCGGGGACATTTGGGAGCACGCGTTGGCATGCGGAGCACGCTATGTTGAGCCTGGGGTAGAGGACTTAGGAGTACATGCGGGTGAGAATGGAGAAGATGAGGCGGTAAAGGGGATAGGGAATGTGGGATGGCGTATAGAATTGGGTGGGTTAGTGCCGTGATGGGTAGGGGATGCGGAGATGTGCAGGGGTGTGGTGTGCGAGCGGAGACATGCGGACGTGCGTGGATGTGTTGGTGCGAGGCGATGGGTTAGCGGGGACGTGCGGGAGCTTCTATTTAAGGAATACGGAATACGGGGAAGTGATGAGGCCTTGGAGCGTGCAGGGTCGTACGGAAGCGTGTGGGTCGTGGAGGCCTGTGATGGACCGTGGGGACTAGTGACTGCGCTTGGGAGCGTACGATGAATCATGGGGGCTTGTGAGCATGGGCGTGTGACAAACCTATAGTGGGGCGTGCTGACATGTGATGAAACGTGGTGGCGTGTAATGGAGAATGAGAATGGGTGATGGAGCTTGGGAACGTATAATGGAGCATGAGGTGATGGAGCATGAGGGCCTGAGGGTCCAAGGGAGCATGTAATGAATCATGGGTGGTGATGGAAAATTTTACCAACACATCGATATTTTGATACATCACCGATGTTGAAAAGATCGATGTTGAAAGATCGATGTTTTAATATGACGAAAGATTACGAAGTAAAATGTCACTGAATCAATTTATTTATTTATTTATTTATTTATTTATTTATTTATTTATTTATTTATTTATTTATTTATTTATTTATTTATTTATTTATTTATTTATTTATTTATTTATTTATTTATTTATTTATTTATTTATTTATTTTATTTATTTATTTATTTATTTATTTATTTATTTATTTATTTATTTATTTATTTATTTATTTATCATCAATATACTCTGTCTTAAGTTTATGTCCAGGTTCTAATGTGATACGTCAATATACTCTGTCTTAAGTTTGTCATTTTAATTTTCTAATGAATGTTCTATGTACTCAAGGTTCAAATTGCAATGTACAAAATAATCAAAAAGGTAACAACAGTGGAGAAAGATTGCAAATAGCAATCGGATCCGTGCCGCCTGGGGATCGACAACAGCGACAGTTGTCAATAGCTGTTGATTGCAAGCAATCCACATATAAAATAGATACTGGAAATTTTATTTACATCGTGAGATTATTTTTTTGAAAAAGTCGATGATTCTGGACAAATAAATCGATCTGAAGAAACCATCGGGGCGTATGATGGAGCATGGTGGCGCGTGATGAAGCGCGAGGGCGTGTCCCGGCGTGTGTGGGCGTCCTGGAAGTGCGGAAGCGCGCGGGGGCAAGCACAAGGGCGAATTTACGAATGGACACAGGTGACACGTGCTTAAGGCGGCAATATTTTAGGGGCGGCAAAAGTTGTGGACTTAAATTGTGTGTAAGGAGCTTCTTTTTCGTGTGTCGGATCTTTCTATTTTTCTTGATTTAATTTGTAATCTATGAGGTTTTGAATAAAATGATTAAATTCTGGCAAATTAATTTATTAATAGACTGATAATACCTTCTCCTATATGACTTGTAATAAGTCAAAATAAGCGATGTTGACATTTTTCAGAAGTCATACAATTAAGATTTAATTACAATTACCGAAAAGAAGTCATGTTGCATCATTATAAATTATTCATATAATACATTTTCGTATTATTATTTAAATTGTAAATTTGTTTGACGATGTCTTATTTCGTTCGTATTTTCTAATGTTAAATGTGGACATCTACGTAATTTCAATAACGATAGAATAATAAATGTGTTTAAGTACAAAAAACAAAAACATGATGAATTTGCTGTTTCTACCAATAAAAATATATAATTAAAAGAATTATTGATTTCACGTGGAAAAAATTGAACACGCATAAATTATCAATTAAATTATATTTAATAGTAGTCATAAATACGTGTGTTCAAATTTTTATCATAAATTATCTTATATATTATTTCTCAAAGGGCTGTTTGGTCTTTTCAATAAATTGGGCGACATACGAAACCGATCTGTATAAAGAAGCAATAGATTGAAAAATCGTGTTTCTTTTCATCTGCACATGGGACATTCGTATTGAAAAGGTGCGTTAAATATTAAAAAAACGTAGATTTCGGGATCTGTAATTTCTGATTGCCGCGCGATCTTTCGGAAGAAAATTACACTGTCGGACGTGGCGGGAGCACACAGCGTTCTGGCTTGCCAGAACCAGTGCGCGTTTTGTGCACGTAAATGTGATACGTGTAAGCACGTAAATGTCATTTTCTACATTGAATAGAAATCTTGAAATAGAAGAGGTTAGTGAATCTTAATTTTTGCATACATTATTTTATTAACTGATTCCATCAACTTATTTATATATGTAGCCTTTGAAGAAGGTTAGAGAAATACAGTATTATTATTTTTCACATATATTACGTGTATTCCGAATGTTCACGTTCACAGCGTTTTTGTTTGTTTCAGTTTTAGTCTAGGTTGTGTAAGCATGTGAACATTTTTTGACTAACCGTGCGATTTAATCGCACGGGTTCTCACTAGTACTTGTTATTTCTTATAACTTTTTTCGTGGATTATTTGAAAGAAAAAAAAATCGTGTAAAAAAGGCATTTTCACAAACGACAAATCCGCTTGTGTTGCGTGTAGTGTTGCATGTACTGCAGCAGGGAGCCCACGGAGGCCTGATGGGACGGGCGGGAGGTGCGGACCTGCGGTGACTTGTGTTCCTCTTCAACTCACCAGCGCCGTGTACGTTGTTTGCGACCACGAGAACGAACGCGGATTGGAAGGACTTTGGCGAGGTCCGCTCGTAGATTCCTGTTACAAAGGATGGACTGCGTTCCGTTTACACGTGTGCGGAGTCTGCGGTTTCTTTACAAAGGAATTGCTCGGGCGGGTGGTTGCTGCTCCACTTACTGATGTTTCGTGCAAAGCGATCAAGTTTTGGAAACTGCTAGTAGCTGGCGTTTTTGTTTGTAATTTGTAAGTATGTATACTTGCACATTTAATTAGATTACAAGCATTCATAATCTTGCTTATTTTATTATGAAGATATTTGATTCACGTTTGGTGTTTTGTATTTTTCTCAACTGTTCGTCAATCAGAATTGAAGAGAAAAACGTTGCATAAAGAACACTGAAATAAAGACAAGAGAAGGGACACATTCAAAATCAAGCCCACCATCTAAAAATATTTTATGATAATATTACCTGCGCGGACACTTTGTTAAAGAATGTTCGTTTAGTCGCGAACTTATTTATTCTTAAACGTTTTAATTGATATTAATACAATAATTGTTGTCACCATTATCATCCTATTTTAAAGCATATTTTTTACCTAACTGTTTTTCTTAGCTCTAGGTTTCGTCCAGCATTTACGTACAGAACCACATTCAATCGACTCCTCTCGTCCTGTTACAAAGGAGAACTAGGTTTTTTTATTTTTCGATTCGTTTCTTCATATATATTGCAATAAAACTGTGTTCACAATTTGTAATAATGGAATGAATTAAATCAATTTTTTATATACTAGCATTATAAACGACATTTTCTGTTGCAAGAAATCATTCATAAGAGGCCCTTTTACGGTATATGGGTAAATGATGACGTATTTGATTTTACGACACAAATGATTGCGTCATCATACATTCAGCCAATCGCAACGAGTGAGTATTGGGGAGGTAGCGATAAACCGATCAGCCGACCACCGTTTTCTCGATCAGATGTTAAATACCCGAGACGTCGCTAGAAAGTTGTTTTGCAAAATTAAATTTGATTTTCTTAAAAATGTATAATGCTGTTATTAAAAAATAGCGTATGCAATTCGTTTATAATGTTCTTTTATTGCATTCGTACAAATTTGAAAACTCGCTCGTAACGTCGCTCGTTTTCTTAACTTGTACTCACGCAATAGAGATTAACATTATTAGAGGGGCAAGATGATGCGGGGAGCAGTGGATTGAATGTAGTAAATTTGCTTGTCGCACTACTCATTGCTCACGCAAGTTTTCTTGATACACGAGCTCCCTAGTTTTCAGCCAGTGCCTAATACCACGGCCCGTTGAGACACTTAGGTTCGACTTGGAACGCCAAGTACTATTTTACAATGCTGGCAACACCATCTCGTACTTTAAAAACAAACGTAGTATTTATCGTGGCACGCTTTGGTGCGTTAAGTTCATGACCACAGTTGGTACGCCCGTTTAAGTCGCGACGTAGCAGAGCCCTCTTCTCCTCGCACCTCCCGCTGTGGAACATCAAGAAAACTTGCGTGTGTAGTACCTTGACAACACGAGTAGTACCTAGAGTGTAGTACCAAGAAAGTTACATTCGAACGAGTCATCTCGTGGCGCAGAGCGAAGTCTCTCGCCTTTCACCAAGGAGGTCCGGATTCAATTCCCGTCAAATCACATGTGAAATTTGTTCCAACAAATCGATTGGTTTGGTTTGGTTTTTTCATGTTTCCGGGCGCGTCAACTGCTTTGGCCATTAGTCCAGTAAGTGTAGTGCATGTTTGTTTCTAGGGAGATGGCGGTGATTTTTTCCCGCTGAATGGCGAGATCCGGCGCCGATCTACCGTCGGCTAGTGGGGTTTCCCCCTAACCAGGACTCTCCCACCAGCGGGGCACCGCCCCAGCCGGGACAAGCTCTAAGCTCCCGACCGGTCTCACGGAATATGTGGTAGTGTAGTGCATGTTAGTGTAAGTGTGTGTGTAAGGGGAGAGGATAGGACAGGGAAGAGGAAGGACAGATCGCGCGCGGTCCGTGGCCCGTTTCGTAGGGTACTGCTCCGGCATTCGCCTGGTATTGATAGGAGAAACCACGGAAAACTGCCGATCAGAGCAGCCGGACGCTAGAATTATCCTCCAGACAGTCCAACAAATCGAGTAAAGTGTCCTAAACCCTACCCCTATCCTTATTCCTTCCTAATTCTGGCCGCTGGGTAGTGACGCAGGAGCGTGTAGTAGGAAGCGCGTACGCGGAGATGCTACCTGGCGGTCCTTTTGACAACTGACTGCGACGTTACATGACAGATACCGTTAATGTTAATGAAGGATTCCTCCTATGCACATATGCTGATGCAGGATTACTCCCCAGCGCAAAGCGTTCAACGCGCAAGGGGCTTCGAGACGCATTGCGTCTATTTGGACGCAACAAATGATAAATAGGACCATCACCTGCTTTGTGATAAGGTGCGGTGAGCACCTTTGAATAATTTGAAAATGGTTCTGACATCCTAATGGAAACTATCGTGGAGGGAGATTTATAGACCATGAAACTTGTTTAAACAAATTATAATTAGAATCAAGTGAATTGTTACAATGGTCACAATGTCACAATAATGCATTAATTTTCAAGTAAGAATGGCGATTGTTGTTGATAATGACCCAGAAAACTGAATTATTGAAACAGCTGATTGTTAACAGCAGTCATTAATGTTAATAAGTGATCTAAAAGAAACTGCAATTAACACAGGCCAAACAATGGATACTCTTGTGTGCATGGGCATGTTAAATGCTTACTTGAATTTAAATCAGCCCAACATTTGCACCATGGTGTAAGAGAAAAAAGTATTTAGAGCGTTTGATACACTTCATGTGGTGAGCAAAGTAGACTAAACGGACACTTGTTACAATGGATTTCAGAAGAAACTTGCACATCCGTTCAACGGGCGGGATGCCAGTACCACAGTGAAGTGTCAACTGATGAGTCGTAACACGTGACATTTGCACGACACAGGGATCAGCACATAGAATACCAGCCAATATTGGAGTTATGGTGCGAGCAGCAGTCAGACATGTATATGTCCCGTACAACAGCGGGAGTCAATATGAAGTACCATCAGAACGTTTGTATATGAATAAAGCATCAGAAGGTAGAATATTCACACACGCACATGTTAAAAATGATGGTGGAAATAACAAGGGCGAGGCGAAGGCAGAGGATATGTTCTCATCAAAAACAAGACGTCAACTGAATCATTTCAGTTTGAAAGATTGTAGGGGCGGAGAAAATTGGCGGTTGCCAGAGTTCTGAGGCAATCGAAGTTCTGGTTTTAGCTATTGGAATTTACAATGATTGCAAATCAAACTTCTTTGTGATAAAGAAGGGTGTGTTCTTCTTCTTCTTCTTCTTCTTCTTCTTCTTCTTCTTCGTGCAAGAACAAGTGGCTTTCGAGCAGGGCGCTCTTGCATTGATAATTTATTCTCTTTATCACAAGTAATGCAAAAGAAGCGGCAAACGGGGAGAGAATTACACATCGTTTTCCTCGATATCGCACAAGCGTATGACAATGTGCCAGTAGAGGAATTATGGGAGGTCTTGCGATGTCTAAATATAACTAGAACACTCATTTCTGTTGTGAAAGAATTATATTCTGAGCGAACAGGAATAGTGAAAGTGGGAAAGCACTTGACAGAATTATTTCCAATATCTAAAGGCCTAAGACAAGGATGCTGCATTTCACGGACCCTCTTCAAAATATATGTGAGTGAGGTCCTGCAAAAATGGAAAAGGAGTTGTGCGGGAATGGGTTTTGATTGATTGATTGAATCATGTTTCCGGGCGCGTCTACTGCTCTGGTCATTAGTCCCGTTAGTGTAGTGCATGTTTTTTCTGGAGAGATGGCGGTGATCTTTCCTTGCTGGATAGCGACATCCGGCACCGACCTACCGTCGACTAGTGGGGTTTCCCCTAACGAGGACTCTCCCACCAACGGGCACCGCCCCAGCCGGGACAAGCTCTAAGCTCCCGACCGGTCTCCCGGGATATGTGGTAGTGTTGTGCGGGAATGGGAATACCGGTGGATATGAACTCCATTCTCTCCTCGTACACTTTACTGTTCGCTGATAATATTTCAATTGCATATCTCGGATTACAACTAGATACTAAATTCACATGGAAAACACATATTTTATCTATAATAAATAAAACTAATCTTAAGCTTTTAAAATTATATCCACTTCTGAATAAAAAATTGCACCTCTCTGTAGATTCTGCATTAACTATATTTAAATATATAATTCGCCCTTCGTTAACTTATGCATGCCCCATTTGGGGTGGTGCAGCAAAAACTCAATTAAAAAATTAGAGATTATACAAAATAATTATTTAAGGAAAGCATTAAAAGCACCCTGGTTCATAAGAAACGATCAAATATTACGTGAACTCGATATTCCTCCCCTAAAATCCTGGATCCTTCGTCTCTCAGATAAATTTTATGCTTCTCTTTATTCTTCTCCTGCTTATACATCTTTTCAATTAGGAAAAACAGTTAATCCATTCCCGCGAATTAAATCACGTTATCCTAAAGATCTTTTACATCCTCCTTAGTTGTCTCTTCTCACAGTTTCTATCATGTATTGTAAAAATTTTCATGAATCATGTATTATTTATAAACATAGTTTCTTTTTAAGATTATTATCACTCTCAAAAATTTAAAAATGTCGACATATCAGTAATTTGTTTAGAGGTTGCTATTTAGTTTCTCCTCATATTCTGCATGATGTTATTGTAATTTTTCATACCATTGAAAGACAAATTTTTGTCGAACAAGGATCAATAAATATTAAAAAAACTCTTTGCTGATGACCAGGTAATCGTGGCGCACAATCAAGATGATATAGAATTTATGCTGATAAGAATAAGAGACGAATACGCAAAGTGGGGACTGACACTCAACTTAGATAAAACAATGTACTTGGCATTAAATAATAATAACGATTCTCCTAGTAGCCAAAAGAAATAGCGTAAATATCCCTAAGACTGTATACGTACCGAGTAGCCCATCACTAGAATGTACTTATCGCGGGAGGAGGTAATAGTGACAAGGTCACATAGCATACCTGGTGGCATTCTACTAGAATGAAAGCAATTTCACATTAAATTTGCTCCTTTGTCATCTCCTCCCTCCCCTTCACTCGCCATCTGTTCACTTGCCTCCCTCATCCGTCTTCTCATTCTATTTGCATCTCTCTCCATCTCCCTCTGGAGATCGTCTTGCATTTTACTCCATCTCTTTCTAGAAGTCTCTTCAGAAAGAGTCCTCTTCCACTTGCTTTCCTCAGGGCAATTTCTTTTCTCCCTTCCTTACTTCCCTTCGCTCCACCTCCCAGCTCGTACCTTCGAAGCCCTTCAGTTGGTGAGTTGAGCTGTTCTGTTCCGCTGATCCTCGCCGCCATCTCGTCCGCTTGCACGCACCGAAGACCTTCAACGACCTCTCAAACTCCTCGTGATCTCGAGTGGCTGCGGTAAACGTGTGCGCGGGGAGTTTTATGCAAGTTTTATCGCGAGCAAATTGCAATAAACCTGCGACTGGGTGCAGCTCTCGTGTTGGTTTAGACGCCTCAGAGGGACGTTTCACAGGAACGGCGTGACTTCATTTTTATCGTCCGGTACGTGAGGAGGAAGTGGATGGATAGGAAATCGATAGCGTGAAACGAGTTGAATATATATATATATATATATATATATATATATATATATATATATATATATATATAATGTGGACCAGACAAATGTTCTTTTTAACATGTTTATTTCGTGTTTCTTTTAGTATTTATTTATTAGCCTAGAGGTATTTAATGGGCTCTGACTTCTGAATCAAGAAGAGCACTGAATTAATTTTTAAGTAAATACTGCATAGAATATGACCAGTCGTGTCAAAGTAGGATTTTTTGGAAATTTAAAAATCGTATTAATGGGAAAAGTGAGATAAGGTGCTATCATTCGAACTCGAAAGTGGTTTATGTATGTGGATATCGTATTTTCCTTACTTCGTGGTTATTTTGATCAGTATCATATGTTTCACAGTGCATGTAGGTATTTCTCACGTTGATTTCTGTTTTCCTGTCAGTCATGCAGTATTTGTACTTGTGAAGCAAGTGACCAGCGAAATCATACGTGTCTTGGGTTATTTGGGAAATTGCCAATGAGTGTGTTGTTTGTTAATATAAAATGTAGGAAAAGAGCAAAATAGAGAGAAGAAATGTCACGTTGACATTAAATTTTTTCTAAGAAGACACTAAATTCTTTATAATGTGGTAGGAGCATCAGAATATTTCAATAGGTTTAGAGTAATAAAATGAAGTTCTAATGTGCGTTTCATACTTATTTCAATGGTATTTTAAATATTGACTAATTGTGCAATAAATTTTCATTATAATTGAAAGCTTTTTTATCGTCAGCGAAAAGCATTATATCAAATCAGCGTTAATTTTGTTACTTTTCTATAGAGATCTTAATTATCTGAGTTATTCATCTGAGACCTTCCTCTTCGACAGCTTTTATTCTCATTGACCATTATTGGTTTCCTTTCATTTCCAGGATATTTAGCCACATTCCGAATGAAACGAATTGTTTCTTTCCTTTTATACCGAGATCGCTGACAAGCCGGATAATTGTTATAATGTATTTTTTCTAGTAGTATTTAAACAGCTGCGAAAAAAGAGAGAATACTAAAAAAATCATAGGCAAAATCTTCTAATAACGGAACTTAACAATAAGCGCGTACCATTAATCAGATGATGCGGTTATAATATTTAATAGTGATATGTCATTTAACTTCCATATTGTGACATACCAGACTGTCACACAATATTTTGATGGGAATTGGGGACAAGAATTTATTAAATTCTTCATAAAAGTGTAAATGTTGAGGGCATAGGCTTGCAGGCAGGGCGTTCCTTAGCAACCAGGGGAGCGGAAGTAAATAAACATAGCGCGGCAAGTAACGGACAGAAGATTGTGATATAAGGGCATGTAGGATTGGTGGTAAACTGGTAGTGGGGTACGACGTCGAAGGAAACTCGGGATTGTTTCGTAAAACAAAGAGACAAGGATGTATGAAAGTTATCGAGGGTTGAAATTTTGTAATATTGAAGAGATGAGTTTTAGACCGTGTACCGTACACATCGTGCTGCAGAGGCTATTGTAAATGAAAGATGCGGGACTTAGTGGAATTTTGCGGGAAAAATAATTAGAAGAAATAGACTTTCGTGTATCGTGGACTAAGTAAAACGTGACAGTCGTGGAGTCAGTGCCCATCCGTGACAAAGAATACGGAAGTGAAACAATTAATAAGTTGAGGAGGACATTGACCCGGCAGCGGACCGAGAACAAGATACAGTTTTTTCAGATACAGACTTTTCAGATACAGAGAGAAGATTGGTCGGAGCGGTGGATTCTTCTTGGCCTCATCGTCCAAGAGCACATAGATATCGAGAATAGTAAGAATGGCGCTATAGACAATTTTTACGATCGGTCGTGACCAAGGTAACATTTGATGTTAACAAGGATTAATCGATGAATAAACTTATAACGTTCTCATTCTGAAAAGGAAAAGCTGTTCATCATTTCTTTAGCATCTTGTGCAATCCACAGTTTAATAATTTCTTTTCAGAAACAAATTTCAGATTCCTCGCTTCTTCCGTATGGAGAGCGGATCGAATGATCGTTTGCTAGGAAGAAAGTAAGTACCGGCGACGATTATTTTCGTAAGAACCCAACCAGCAGAGCTAGTAGGATAATTATTTCCCTTTAGATGTGTTTGCGGGAAATTTAAAATCGCAACTCTTTCCTGGCGCCCTCCCCCAAAAATGATATAAATTCGGAAACCGGTTGCAGAAATAATTTGACAGAAACGGAGAGTGTTTCAATATAGTCGAGATGGTTTTTACTATATATTGTAAAACGTTTTTGAAGAAATTTGCTATTTCACTGATTTTCTTTCAGAAATGATCAAATAGAACAAATTGAAAACATAAAAACGAGAGGAGTGGCATATTTAAAATTTTTACATCTTAATTTTGTGAAAAGTAGTACCATCTTGATATAATTATAATGATTTAGAGGAATCCCACGACCGATACCACAATACTAGTAGACGCTACTGTAATTTAGATAAAACATTAATATTACGGTTTTTGGTTCATTTCGTTTTTAAGAGTGGCATTGTGGACGAAGAGAAGTATGCTGTGGGGAACCGGAATAACGCCTTATCCAACTATTCCATCTCCCGTTCTTTATACTACAGTGCCAATTTTTACGATTTTTGCATTGGTATTTATTACAAAAATATCATTTGGTATTTCTCGCTACCAGCGTCCAATCTTAAACATTTTTGAGCAGCACTACGGATTGTACTACCTACATTTCGACTTCGAAGTTTTGATGTTTCCAATATTTTACTACGGTCACGACCCATATTCCTGCATTATCATTTTATAAAGGTTCAGTTAATATTTGATAATTTAGAATCCTACTGTGTATCCTACTACTATCCTTCTTTATAATCCTACCACTATCCTACGTATAGTTTGGAGAAAAATATTTATTAGGTTTCCCTTTGCTAGTGTGGAAGTATTTTGAATTATATTTGCAAAGTTCCATGGCTGCTAGAGGCGAAGAGAACAGCTGAATGTTATTGTAGTCTTGAATACGTTTAGCGAAGACTCGGTCTCCGTTACAGAAAGGTACCGTCTATTTTCAGAATAACTTCAGTAACTGTGTACTTTGTGTCTTGTGAACTACGTGAAGTCCATGCATCAGTAGTTTGAAGTTCTGAGAGAAGTTAATACAGAAGTTGGATTCTGAACTCCATTGGATAATTTAAATACTGACTTCCAGTAGAATTGTAGAAAAACGTTTTGTTGATTGAAAAAACGGTATAGAGAAAATTATAATATTTTGAAAATTTAATAATTAACGACGAATGATCGTCTCGCTACTCATTAGACTGACGTAAGCCTCCAGAAAATATTGATATACCATTTGGTGAAAGTAATTGTATATCGAAAATTACCGACTTGACGTAAAGTTCTGGAAAATGTGACCATTATGTTTAGCTGACAAAAAGTAAAAATTGAATTTGCATTTTCCTTCAGACGACCTCCCTCTCTGAAGCCAATTAAGTGTTTTGAATCTATTTCTGAAAAAACAAATTCACTCATTCACGGTTCATATTTGATGTTAACAGGAATAAGAATGAAAACAATCAAGATGATGTTTCTGTTCTGTTTTCTTTGATCATTTAAAAAATTCATTATTAAGTCAAGTATGGAAAACGAAAATGTTAACTTTCTAAAAAGAATGGTTCCTTTGGGAGTACTTATTGTAGGTTTTTAATAATTTTGAACCGGTTTAATTTTTTAACTGTTTTTGTGATTTTATAGTGTTTGTAGCTTATTGTTTACAATCATTCCGACAATTTTTTTGCATTCAGTTGCTATCAATTTATATAACAAAGGATGAGATAATACTTGAAAGGAACTAGTGATACCATTAAGATTACTTTATCGTTCTTTTTATTACAGTTGCTTAGTATTATATCTACAATATATGGCTTACGTACTATTATTTTTATCAGTTCGTAGGAAACACTTATCGACGTGAGTGAAACACAATTTACGTACGGATTGAGTTAATTCAATAACAATTGTTGCCAATGCAGTCACTTTGACCTACAGGTTTAGGATTCGAGTCCCGACGATGGCATATTTTTGATACTAGCAAGATGGCTGGCTTGAATTCAGTCGCTGTCTGGAGGAGAAGTATTGGAGACGGCTGCTCTTATAGGTAGTTTTCGGTGGTTTCTTGAATACCAGCCGCATGCCGGAGAGAACAAAATGCACTGCATTTACGGACCTTATGACCACAGCAGTTCCGACGAGCTTGGAAACGAAAATAATCAATTATATGTTAATTTTGTAAATGGATCTAAAGCTCACTTTATAAGGAAAGCCGACGTTTTTGCTATACACGCTTCACAGTTTATTATTCGAATTCAAAATGAATCTACGCATCCGAATGAATAATATATCATGAAGGAAACGTAATTTGTTGCAACGTCAAAAATGTCTCATGGCTTCTCCGGTTATAAATACTTAAGCGGTACTCATTGATAATTTTTTCTCAAAAACTTCATATAGTTGTTCTACAATGTTGTAAAACACAATATTTATAGAGCATTTTAATAAATAAGATGGCTATTTCTCCTTTATGGTCTGTGTGTACTTGGCGGGACAGCCCGCGTAAGGGCCATGGCCTATCAGCAGCGTCCTGGCCTCGCGGCCATGGATGAAGGGGGTACGTGTGTAAGGCACGAAGACATCCCCACACCGTATTCTGGTCTTCTCAACCTGAGAATGGGTTTTCTCATCGCACAGCAACATATATTGGGACATTGCAAAGAAAATGCACATTATAATCTTGTCCGACCGAGAAACGAACCCGAGGTCGCAACATGGAAAGCGTGCACGCTAACCAATGATCTAAACCGCGAGGTCGCTTCTTTGTGGTATTGAGATTTAATACGAAGCGAATTTTGTAAGATTACTGTTGAATAAGTTGACAATCTCTGTAGGTGTAGAAAACTAGGATAGTGCGTAAGTTATACTCAAGGTGCATGTAATGTACTGACATAAATGTCATAGCACTTTCTTATGGCGGTTGTTTCTCGTTGTTGTATGGAATCTGGTGAGGCTAATTCGTGTTTACAAATGCTACGTTGTCGATTCATAATTCCACCAAATGTGTAGTGCGCTCAGTCATATGTTTTCTCCATTCATAAGGCAAGTGCACAGCCGATATTCATGAAGCACTTGCCATCATTTATGGAAATATGACTCGACTATGGAACACGAGCGAAGGACTGATGTTCATTTCATGACTAACGCAAGCGCGCATATAAGAAGATTCAAATGTTTTTCACCAACCGCTTTAAATCTCGGACCTAGCGCTCGGCGATTTTCGCGCGTTTCTTAACCTGAAAATATATCTTGCTGGAAATCACTTCCATGTCGATGAAGAGATTGAGCACGCAGTTGAAATGTGGATCTAGCAACAGGCGTTAGAATTCTTTGAATATGAAACACAGAAGCTAGTATCGGGATTAAACACATGCTGGGAACTTGGTGACAGTTGCGTCGAAAATAACCCCGTATAAAAATCGAGAGGACATTTTGTCAAATACTCGAATGTCAGAGAATACTAGCTCTTGTAACTTATTTTCTGAACACGCCTTGTATATGTTGGATAAAAATTGTCATTTTTATTAAAATCTGTTTAAGCATAATTGTAAAATTGTCCCATTTGGATATGAAAGTAATACAGATATTTTGAAAAACTTTTGTTTAATTGCATTTAACACGAAGAATAGGTTGCTTAAAGAACAGAGTCTCTTCTATATATTTTAATGACGCATGAAAGGATTAAAAAGTTATTTGTTTATAATTTTTGAAAATTCAAAAGGTTGAATGAAAATCAAATTAGAACCATGTTTTGAAGAGCAGTGCCTGATCATTTAAAAAAAGAGTATTTTATGTAATCGAAATGGAAAACGCATGCTGAACACGATATAAAAAGAAATCAAACATTGAAATATTCCTCAAATTTTCAGGGTCAAGTTGAGCCACGTCTACAAAAGAATGTTGATTTTGGAAAAATCCCGTTTAAGACATTCAGAAACAAATGAACAGAATTAAATGTGGACAAACGGACATTTTATTGAAAGGAAGCGAACAGACAAATAAAAACACTTTACAATGAAAGGAACAAATAGGGTTATATTTCCGTCGAAATCTCTACATCCAGTTGTTCACGATTACTTAATGCAACCTAATGTGTAAAAATAGGAATTTGAAATAGCAATATTGGTTTTGTTTTGTTAATTTGAATCACGTAGATTTTGTGCAAAATTGGTTTCTTTTGTCGAGATAACTACAATGAGAGTTAATTTTCATTCATAGCATTAGTCAGGTTTCAAAACATGTTCACTGCTGAGAAAGTTCGAGCAGAAAGTTCCTGTTCTCTATTATCTTTCCCGAGAGGCCTACATTGTGTGTTTAACATAAGTTTAATGCCCAACGTAAAGTTATCCAAGGTGTTCTGTAATTCTAAAGTTGAAGTTTAGTTCCGAAGTCAATTGATATCAGAAACTATTACTTGCTGGAGTAGACCATTAAAGGCTCTTTTTTTGTATAAAGTGTTGATTTCCTCGCGTTGATAGAGAGGCTATGAAACATGGTAATGTTCAATACTTGGGTTCGGTTTTCCGTCTGCAAAGTATATGTCCGACACGACGTAGATCATACAATTCTGTTTATGCACCATTCTCATAAATAACGATATATTTCGCTTCGAGCAGAATTGTGAATTTGTTTCTTAAATAAGGCTAACAATTATACATAAAGGAAATAATAAAATAGAACTGGTGTTAGAAATTAGTTATCTAATAATGAGGTATACTCATTATTCATTCAGGAATGCAAAGCCATTGAAAAACCTGTGATTAAAAACAACAGGAAATTCCATTTAATATTTATATCTCATATCTCTAATATATACCTAGTTAAGACACAACACTATACATGAATATTTTTTTAATTTGTTGCGTCTATTTCGACGCAACGCACTCCAAGCCCCTTGGGGCGTTGAGAGTTTTGCGCTTCTCTGAGTAATCCTCCCATTACTGCGCTTGTTTTATGGAGTAATCCTCCGATAACATTGTCGCGTCTCGTCGTAGTTGGTTGTCAAGAGGACCGCCAGGTAGCATCTCCGCGTACGCGCCTCCTACCGCGCGCTCCTGCGTCACTACCCAGCGGCAAGAATTTGGAAGGAATAAGGATAGGGTAGGGTTTAAGACACTTCACTCTACTCCTGCAGCCGAACTCGTGAAGCAGCCGAACTCGTTTTGTTGGAACAAATTTTACATGAGATTCGACGGGAATCGAACCAGGATCTCAGTGGTGAAAGGCTTGCGACTTTGCAATGAGCCACGAGTTCAGCCAAGCTGAACCTCAGTTTAAACTACGTTATCCACAATTTGGATAACATGCCAATGCCAATGTTATCACTGTAATTCTTCTAAATGTTTAACACGAACAAATAATATCTATTATTGTTGTGTTATATTGCTGTGTGACGATGAGAAAATTCACTTCCCAGGTTGGGAAGCCCAGAAAACGGCATAGGGATGTCTACGTGCTCACCACACGTACCCTGTAACCCATGGCCGCAAGGCCGGGACGCCGCGCCGCTGGTAGGCCCAGGCTTCGTCAGAGGCCATTGTGCATTAAGTATATGCACACGTTCTTTCAAACTCAATAAGCATCTATAGCCAACTTCATTCAGTTTTAATATCATCGGTTAATTTCAACTGATGAATGGCACTATACGTACGTGTCGCATTATGAGGAAAGAGAAATGCAAATATGTGACGTCAAGCGTATCCAACAAGGAGAAAGCAGATCAGAGAGTTTAATCAAGAACATGAACTTTGTATTGATGAATCATTTGCAAAACAAACTATTGTTCTAAGTAAGTTTCGTTGCCAACGGTAAAACTGGCTAATGTGTTAAGAGTGCAGGGAATTTATTATAAAACTCTTAGGTGGGGCAGAATGGACTCGCTGATTTGAAGGATGAATTGTGAAAGAACAAATAAAGATAATCTCAAAACGTTTTTATTTACCCAAACTACATTCAATGCCATTTTATTCTTATTTGGTTGTGAAAATTAGTTCATCCAGGTGACGACCTTGGCGAGCGATGCACATGTTGAGTCGTTAAAAAACTTTCCGAAAACTCTTCTCAGCATATCTTCTGATATTCCAGCGACGACATCTGTAATTGCCTCCTTAAGGGCTTCCAAGGTCCTTGGTCGAACTTTGTAAACCTCAGCTTTGAGATAACCCCAAAGAAAAAAATCGCATGGGCTCAAATCCGGGGAGCGAGGGGGCCATGGAACATCGCCACGTAAGATCAGGCGGCCGGGAAACAGTCTGCAGGATTTGACGTGAACGAAGGGCGGTAGGAGCCGTAGCACCGTCCTGTTGAAACCAAAAGGTTTGTGTCATATTGCTGACCATACTCTTCGGTTGAAACTTTAGATTGACAAAAGTTCTCTTAGCGTCACAATAACGCTCAGAGGTAACAGTAACAGTTAGACCTTGAGATTCAAAAAAGTAAGGCCCAATTATGCCTATGGAGGACATTAAGGCCCAATTATGCCTATGGCGCACCAAACTGTCACTTTAGGGCTATGAAGAGGTCTTTGGTGGAGTTCACGAGGATTTTCAGTCGCTCAGTAACGAAAATTGTGCTTATTTACTGTGCCGGAGAGGTGAAAATACGCTTCATCGCTGGACCACAGAATAGTGTCAGGTTGCACAGAGATTAAAATTGCATTACAAGCATCTGTACGTTTCACCCAGTCTTGTGACTCAATTCTTGAACGACCAAAACTTGTAGGGTGTAAATGAAGGTCAGTGTGTAAAATTCGCCTTACCGTTCTGGATGACATTCCGAGGGCAGCAGCATGTTTCCGCGCAGAGCGCGATGGAGACTGTTCAATGGACGCTCTCACTGCCACGATGTTTTCAGGTGTCCTCACACTTTTATGTCGCCCAGCTGGTTTTTTAGGAAGTGCAGATCCTGTCGCCCGTACACTATTAATCCATTTCCTAATGGTTTTAGCATTAGGAACCTTATCATGACGAGCCAAACCAAACCGCCTACGAAAAGCCCTCTGTGTCGCCACCCACTTCATTGTTTTTAAAGAACGTTTCAACGACAAAGCCTCTATGCTCACCAGACCACTGCATCTGAAATGAAAATTGCATCGTTTCCCGGACCTAACGCCACTATCCCCACTCGCTAACCCACCTGCGCGCTCTACAGTGAGTGTTTGAAACTAGGGAGTCCATTCTGCCCCACCCTGTGCATGTCTTGTCAAATAAAAAAATGAAACGCAGCAGAATGGAAAATTTATCTTTTCTTTGAGATTATGAATTGCGATTATGGAATCATACACATAATGCATGGTATATTACAAGTAATATTTATTTTCAGTTACAGATTTATTAGTTTGAACATCGAAATTAAAATAGTTAAAAGTATCGATGATATCCTTCGATGTACATTTACAAGGATTTTATTAGTAAGTATTAATGAATTAAATTTAAATAAAATGGAACTTAATTTCAATAACACTTGTATTAAAAATAACTAAAAACATCTAAACAAACTACTCATTAAATTAAATTCTGTTCTCTAGACACAAAAAACAACCAATTCAACCAATGGTTATATTTTAATTTTTCTGAACAGAAAGTGGTGGAAAAGGGACGCTTCTGTTTATTCCATTCAATACTGTCTCGGTCTCGAAACTGGATGGACGAGATCCAGAGTTTTACACAGTCATTTTGTTTTCTGCGCGAAATCCAGTTGAAATTTTTTCCTCTTGGCATCGGAAAATGCGCTGAATATCGAATAGTTAAACATCGTATCTATGGTAACAGAGTTATTTTATTATAAGACTTAGCGCGAAACATTAGAACACAGAATATGTTTTGTTTCTCAACATGCTAATCACTACACATCACAATTCAACACATTAGAACGCTCTCAAAACTGAACTAAAGCAACATATCTCACCACACGCACAGCAAATGAAGAAACTTTCCACAATGTAACGCCAGCAGCGAGGTAGTCAACTGGATGTTTGTACTAAAAAAATGAAGAATGCGTCATTTTGTGGGCAACATTTTTTTGTGACTGGTCACTTTTTTGTATCCATGAAAAATGATAGTATAAAACGAGCTTAAAACCCGATTGATTGAATGATTGATGAGTGATTCTGGGCGCCTGAACTGATAAGGTAATTAGTCCCGTAAGTTTAGTGAACGTTTTTCCTCGGAAGTCGGTATTATCTTTCCGCAGTGGGAGATCCGGTGCCGACATACCGTGGGTTTCCCAAACCCGGTATCTCCCACTAACGGGGCAGCGCCCCAGCTGGACCAAGATCTAAGCTCCCGACCGGTCCTCCGACATGTGTGATAATGTAGTGCGTATAGAGTATGTATAGTGGTATAGTGTATGTGGTAATGTATGTATAGAGTAAGGATAAACTCAGGTAGAGGAACTGCCGATCAGAGCAGTCGGCCGCTGGAATTTTCCTCCAGGCAGTCACAGAAATCGACCTAGCTGTCTAACTAATGTCGAAAATCCTCCTACCGTCGGGATTCGACCTAGACCAGAAATCGACCTAGAACCTCTCGGTCAGAGGCACTGCAATGACATAATGCCCTGAACCACTCTTAAGACCCGGTTTAATGCTTTCTTCTGACGAACGATTTTGGAAGTTTTAGCGAACGTGCACTTGCACAGAATTGATTCTGGGGTGACGGAGCCGTAGTGCGCATGTGCGCGTTCGGTAAGTTACGGAAAACTTACAAGGAAAGCGTGTAAATCGAGTAACTACCCCACGTCTTCGATGATTCATCATTTCCTATGTTGAATTGAATTTGCCTTATTTTACGTGGCGATACTCAGGCCATGAGGCCTGCTCTTCCGTCTGACCACGCAAATTTCGTTACACTCCTTTCACCAATCATGGGAGAAAGAAGGTATTACTTGGGCGGCGAAACAGGCGATTTGAATTTAGCTCAGAGGCGTCTCCGAAGGAAGGCGTACGAAGGATTTTTCGCCCTTAAAAATCCACGGCTTCGATCGGGTTTGAACCCGCAAACTTGGGTATAGCAGTCCGATACGCTAACCGCTACACCATCGCCGCCGTTGTTCGGGCGTATGTTCCGGTATATAGTTCCGTAAGTATCCTGAATATTTTTATCTCGGGAGGTGGCGGTGATCTTTCTCCACTAGTTGATGAAACCGGCGCCGTTACACATCGGCTTGTGGAGTTTCACCATCCAGGAATCTCTGCCAAGTGGGTACCGTCCCACCCAGGACAGTACATAAGCTCCCCTGATTGGCCTCTCGTCATTTGTGGTAGTTAAGTGTATGCTAGTGTGTGTAAGTAAGAGGTAGAAGGACCAGGAAGAGGAATGATAGATTACTCGCAGTCCGTAGCCCGTTTGCTAGAGAACTGCTCCGGCATGCGCCTGACATTGATCGGAGAAACTGTGGAAGGTACTGATGAGAGCAGCCGGCCTCTAGAATTCTTCTACAGGTAGATACTGAATTTGACCGAGCTATCTCGCAAGTGTTGAAAATCCTACCGAAGGGTCTCGAACTTTAGAACCTTCGGGTCAGAGGCACTGCAGTGACTTTAGTGGATGCCCTGATCTCGCCTTCAAGAAGGCTCACTCCCCAAAAATTACCTCCAGGTAGGCTTTAGACCCACCTCGGTTCTGTGGATCCGCGCAATTTTATAAGCGTAATTTGCTCTATTTTAGAAAACATTTTAAAGGAAACATTTGGAGCCATTTTGAGAATATTTTTACAGTATTCTAAGAACTTTGTGTAAATGACTCCACACCCAAAATTAAAATATTGTTTCAAATCCGCACGGCTTTGAGTCGGGTCAGTTCTATAAGAAATTTTCACGTAATGTTCATCGCCGGACGTTAAAAAACACTTTTTCGGTATTTAGATGTTTCTGTTGAAATGTCAATATCGAGTTTTCCCAGTTTGACATAACTTTCTCTATATTACGTATATTCTTTTTGGAGAAAATGAAAACGTTCTAAAAAGATACTGCTCTACAATTCTGTTCTAACTTTTCAACCGAGTTTATCGAAATTAAATAACAGATAGCTGATGATGTGACATGTGTCTGACAATATATTTTGTGTCGATATTATATTGGTAACGTTTTTACACAACCGCGTGCTTTATGTTCCTTCGTGTTTAACTTAACAGGAATTTATGCATCTTAGGGGAACACAAACGACGGCGTTTTTTAAGAAACTTTCTGCTACTTGTTCATTTTTTGTTTATAGCAATTCTGTTTTTATCCTTTAACCATAAAAGCTTTTGTTAATTTGACATTTCGATTGATTGATTTTTCGTGTTTCCGGGCGCGTCAATTGCTTTGGTCATTAGTCCGTTTGTGTAGTGCATGTTATTTTCTCGGAGATGGCGGTGATCTTCCCCTGGATGGCGATATCCGGCGCCGACCTACCGTCGGCTAGTGGGGTTTCCTAACCAGGACTCTCCCACCAGGAGGGCACCGCCCCAGCCGGGACAAGCTCTAAGCTCCTGACCGGTCTCCCGGAATATGGTAGTGTAGTGCATGTTAGTGTAAGTGTGTGTGTAAGGGGAGAGGATAGGACAAGGAAGAGGAAGGACAGATCGCGCGCGGTCCGTGACCCGTTTGGTAGGGTACTGCTCCGGCATTCGCCTGGTGTTGATCGGAGAAACCACGGAAAACTACCGATCAGAGCAGGCGGCCGCTAGAATTCTCCTCCAGACAGCGACTGAATTCGACCTAGCTGAAAAGCTGGTGTCGAAAATCCTGCCGCCGTCAGGACTCGAACCTAGGACCTCCCGGTCAGAGGCGCTGCAGTGACATCAGTTGATGCACTGAGCACCGCTCTTGGTTGATTTGTCGAAATATAGAAGATCTAAGAGTTTGAATTAAGAAGAGTAGATTGCACCAATAACATTTGACGCTAATAAGCGAACGTCCAAATGCGGACGAATTAATTGATGGGCAAACGAAGGGTCGCGGGTGGTAACAGTAGGGGGTAGATAAAAGAACGGTCGCGTGGGAGACCTCTAGCTTTCAGTCCAGCCTCCAGCTAAGAGAATGGATACAGGGACGGTCGGCAGATACTGACTTAATAATGAGCGAAGAGGTATCGCCTTCGGTTCGTGTGGCACCTGACTGTAAGAGGAGGGAGTACCGGGAAAACGCAGCTCTCTCCCGAGCTGACGGACTCTGACGGTAGCTTTTGTTTTATTTTCACGGGTTTTCTATTAACAGAGGTCTTCTCCTTGTCAAAACTCCGTATGACGAAAATGTATAGAAATAATGGGGAGAATTTCCGCGATGCAGAAGAACGTAAAGACAAACGGATAGTCTGGCACACAAATTAACGACGAATTAAATAATAGTAGTTGTGAGGACGTGTCAAAGGATATTTTCGGTGTACGAATTTTTTGTGTTCGATTCAAGAGAATTTAACATACTAAAAGTTTAACGTTTTAGAAGAAGATATCCCAACGACGCACTGTATCTGTATTAATAATTTCCAATGCGAACAGAAATAGACAGAAATTTATTAAGAAAGAAAAGATGGAAATCGCTGGATGCGAGAATCAGTTTACAGAGAGTGGATGGTCGTGTGGTCAGCCACACTCGGTTAGGCTCACAACAGAACTTCTGTAACAGTATCGCTGGGAAGTGTTTGACCATCCCCCTGGTGTTGGGATCTCGGCCCCATGTAATAACCATCCTTTCTTACACTTCAAGAAATTTCTGCGTTCTACATGCCAGAATTTCCCGTATCACAGTGACGCAGAGTTGCAGGTGGTTGTCGAACCCTGGTACGTCTCCTAGACGGCAGACTTATAAGACAGGGAAACAAATATTGATTCCCCAGTGTGACAAATGTCTCAATTTTGGTGGCAAATATGAAAAAAAAATTGTAACATGTATTTTATACAATAAATTTTTTCCATGAAATTGTGTTTTCTTTTTGTTGACGACTTAAGAAAACTTACTTTCTGAATGCACCTCGTATGAATCAGAATTTGAGTCATGCGTGTGAATATTGAAGAGACCAACGACTAAGAACGGACGAATAGATGGGCATCAAACTGTCGAAAAGACGGTCGAGCTGACAAATGAACGGTGTAACAGACGATCGCCCAGTTGTCAATCGGACCGCGCGCTGAAACGAACACAAAAGGAATAAACGGACGGGAGGTTGGATGAACGGTGCAAGCTGATTAATAATGAGCGACGAGGTATCGCGGTCGGGTCATGTGCCGACCTAAAGGTGTGCGGAGGAACCCCCACAAGATGTGTTTCTCGGAGCTGAAGGCGGCTGGAGGTCGGGTTTCTGGAGTTGCACGTGTTTTTGGGGAAGGCATGTCGCCGTCTCCGCCGTCGATATCGACTGACGCGTAAGCGCTTGCGTCAAGCTCCGTGGCGGTCGAGAACAGTGGGCGGAATGGGACAAAGTCTACTCATAACGACAGATTGATTGATTAGTGTTTGTACCCTAAAAACGGGCCACGGACCGCTCGCGATCTTTCCTTCCTCTTCCTTGTCCTATCCTGACCCCTTACACACACACATACACTTACACTAACATGCACTACACGACCACGTATTCCGGGAGACCGGTCGGGAGCTTAGAGCTTGTCCCGGCTGGGGCGTTGCCCCGCTGGTGGGAGAAGCCTGGTTAGGGGCAAACTCCGTTAGCCGACGGTAGGTCGGGACCGGATCTCGCCATCCGGCGTGGGAAGATCACCACCATCTCCCGACCACCATCTCCCGGTCGCAGAGCATTTGCAGTACGGTCCTCATTCATTTTACTGCGGTTTTTACATTGCTGCGTTTGACATTTAATCAGCTGTTACGGAGCTGTCCAATCGAGACTTTACACGTCACTGCAGTGACGTCACGATAATGGCGTTCAACGTTCCGATATGATGACACAAAAACAGCTGATTTACTTTAAATGCAGCTTAATAAAAATCGCAGTATAAATCATGAGTGATTACTTAATCCTTTCAAATTGAATTCTCCTATTATGAGGGAGTTTTATAAAGCAACACGAGAAGTAGAACTGGCAGGCGGATGTATGAGTCAGGTCTCATGAGCGAAGGCCGTAAAACTGCCAGCGCAGCTTGTTATGCCGTGATTTTAAAATTGCATTTATCTCGAAAATGACATTCAACATCGGATATTTTACTTAATCAACGTGACCTATCGATTTTATGGCCATTCATCGGAAGCTAGATTGGTACATATTCAAAAGTTTAGTCAATGGGTTTCCCGAAAGAATCATCAATGAGGGATATAATACACCAAAAATATTTACGAACTTCTGCTCTACTAGGCATGCCAAGGTCGCGAGCAACTAGCTCACTAGAATTCGTAGGAACCGCATCTAGAGCAACTGTTGCGAGAATTAAAAGTAAGGGATGTACAAATTGCTGTGGCGTGGTGGTACGTCACAGCTAATGACAGTTTTTTGGAGAAGCTAGTTTACACTTACTGCTCGTAGTTTAGCGATATTAATCCCCATTTTTCTAATAAAGAATGGAAATTATCCATTAAAATAAAGTGTATCTGTCATATTTGAACTTACCAACTGAGCATGAAATTAAACATTTTGGATGTAAAGGATCTTGATTTTGTAATCGCGTTTATTTAAGAGTACAATAATGGGCTTAACTTTAAACGTTCAGGTTAGTATGTTTAACATTCTTGTTTGTTATAAGAGTTGTCTGTCCATAAAAGAGCTTAATTAATAGATTTCTTAATTTATTTCACGTTATTGCTATTTGTAACAAATAACTGAATTATTTAATAAATCCTGCCGAGCTGGATGGCCGAAGTGGCTAAGAGCGTGAGCCGACTCAGCGCTTTGGTCCGAAGGGTCGCAGATTCGGGCCCCCCCTTGGGCGTGGTTGTTTGTCCCTCGTCTCTCATATACGTGTTGTCACGGAGGGCCTCGCGTTCTGCTGAACCCAAATGAGAGCAGTCTGCAAGTGCGTTGGTGTCTAGTGTGTGGTCGAATATGTGTCCCATCGGGTCGTAAAGGGTAACCGGCTGTCGACTAGATAAGAGCCCTGAAAAAAAAAAATAAAAGTAAATAAATACAATTCAAATCTTGTTTTACAGAAAACATCCGGCAAATATGGTTTCATATGAAGCAACTATTCATCGTGATACTTGGAAGATGCTTTGCGTGTTCATTCTCCTCTTCAGCGTGTTAGTGTACACCCCTTTGTGGATTTGGAGGGGAAATTCGAATGGAGTCAGGGGGAGTTGTCTGTGGTCGGGCATCGCAGGTAGGCAAGTAGCTCCTGAGGGCGCAATTGGATGAGTCGGACCTACTCATCTCTGCACATAACTCAGTCTTCAAAGAAAGTGCACTTTCCTCCTTGGCCTGTCGATGTCTCAAGTTTTATTAAAAGGTACTCGTAGAAATATTTCAATCAACACCTAGAACATTTTAAAACAAAAAGAAATGAGGCCATGTCTCAGATATTACTGCTGTTAACATGTATACTATGTAACATCGTATAGTAGTAATGATTCGTAATATTGTTATGTTACTCCAACTCTTGCATGTCATTCTAGTGGATGAAGACTTAATGAGAATGAACGAGATTTCATTTGCCGTTTCTAATATCGCTTAAAATCATAGAAGAAACGTTAGGTTCTCAATTATTTATTTTTATTTATTTTACGTCAAAAATAGTTAAAAACTATGGGTGTCGTGCTGTGGGGAGAAGTAAATTCTGTGCACTTTTCAAATTTCTGTGATCCCATTCCTACGCCATATACTAATTGAATTTTGAAAACAGAAAAATGAGCGCTTTTTGCAAGGATTGGAAACAAAAGTATTCGCTGTGATGTAATAAAATCTATTGTCAAGGGTAAATCAGCAATAAATTTGGGATCTTGTCCCTTATCATGTCCTTCATCAAGGAATCCTTCCTACCGTGACAACGTGGAGAACGATAATTTGATTAACTATATTCCAACTGAATTCTAGAAGACGTGCACAGATAATGAAGTTACATTTATCGAATTGAAAGAACATGGCAAAGTCTTCATGGATACGCTAGGGGATACCTTTAAAATGTTCCTTTGAGTTGTAAAATCATTGATAGGGAATATCCTAACACTATGAACATAATTACAAATACTTCTTAACCTGTAACTGTACTCAGAGAGTTAGTAAATGAGGTTCCAGTGATGTGACAACGTAACGTAACATTACGCCATCCATGTATTAACGGCACATTCTAACCAAAACAGTAATATCATAACTTTCGTCGATCAACAGAACATTCCGATATTGCAGATACTGTGTGCCGTCTTGGTATGACTGGCATTACCACCCGCTGTTATTATATTGAATTCACCTTTAGACTCACTCCAAATGATTTTTTAATAATTTGTAAACTAATTTGAAGGACATGTAAAAGTGGCAAGCCTTGTGGATAATAAAAACCATCAAATATGTATTTCCGTCAGTAGGTAAGAACATGTCAAAAAGTAAGAAAATGTGACATACATTGCTTCTTAGGAAGCTTTCGAGCTTAATGCGTTGCAATTCAAAAAGTTTTTCTCACGAGAATATCATGCATTTATTACACATATTATTCTAAACATATGGAAAATGTGGACTAATTGCTAAAAAAAACAACGAATAGATTATGAGGAAATCTGAGGCCATCCAGGAAACGAACCAAGGGTGTAAAATATTACGTATGGTGTAGAAAATGTGCATTAAGTGGTACTCATGCAGTCTACCGGTTCCAAGACAAAAAAGATTATTTATATCTGGGGAGAAAAAAATTGTCGAGTTGCTACGTGTTTTTCTACTATCACAGTTTTTCCACGGGAATGAGTTTCAATCTCGAGAATTTGCAGCGCTCTGGTTTTGGAGGTCGCTATCTCGCGAAAGTGGTTTCGCAGAATTCTGTGTTTCTCTTGTAGTACATCCGCCCAACTGAACACAGCATTTATACACGCTACGTTAAACATACTTCTAATTATGCAGACGAGAAAGTTCGTTCAATATTGTTTCGCCACTAATTTTCAAAATATATTTTTGTTTGTAATTTATTACAAACACATTAAAAAAATTGGGTAATATTTTCTCCCTCTTTTTAGAAGATTTAAAAAAATGAATGTAAGAATATTTGTAAATTTTTGTCCAACTAATTTTAAGTTGTTTTGAAGTTGTTTATGATCTATTTTCTATTTTCTGTCTTTATTAAATTGTTTTGAAGTTGTTTATGATCTATTTTCTGCTATCTGTTTTCATCATACTTTTTGAATAATATTTATTACTTTTACAAGAAAATGAATGCACTATTTTTCAACATTGTTGGAACATTCAAATCGCATTTCAGTAGATTTCCCAATGACGGTCATCTTATCTAAAAATAAATTGTGAAGTTCGCATAGGAGGTTTTTTATTTTCATTTTTAAGACCACAATTTCTAGTTTTCTTTGAAAATTGCCAGACTAAGGAACGAGCAAATTCTGAATCATTGATACCACATTGTAAAATTTCCAATTCTGTCACATAGGAGGTTGTTCATCATCAACGACGAAATGTTGTTTGTACAACGCGTACTTTCCAACATATTTTACGCCAAAATAAAAAGGAAGGTTGACTTTTCACTATAATCGAGTTGGCGGAGAGGCTTTTCGAACTTCGGCATTTGCGGTTTACATTAAACAACCTTAATCACACACAGGTATAGCTTCCAAAACATTTTATGTCAAACGTTTTGTGGCTGAAAAATTTTGTGGGAATTTTGATTTGGTGTTGTTGACGTTCTTATAAGAAGAAATAAAAGAGGTCATCTTCGGCAACATATTAGCTTTATTAAGATAGCCGGCTTTGCCGTCATCGTCAGTCTCGCTGCTGTTGGCAAAAGTCGGACGACTGTGCCCGACTTTCCGGCCGGCGAAAGTCGGCTATCTTAATAAAGCTAATATGTTGCTGAAAAATTTGTTAACTTGAACGAAATAGAAAGCAACCATTAATCTAACAATACATTGTACCCCCCTTTGTTTTCATCTTTCGTTCTCCGCTCTAGCGGCGGATTCGTTCATTGGGTCCGTGAAGAGATAAGATCCATCCGATAGCTTTTAGTTTCCGCGTGGTCACGTAGTTGTTTTTGCTCAAGTTCTTCTAACCTTGAATTGCTGGTTTTATTGTAGATAAAAAGTATTGTCTTTATCAATCTTTTATTTGTTAAATTGGTAGATGTGGATGGCTTAGACGTCATTTCCATATTTGCTGTCTGGAAGCCAGAAATTTGACTATCTTTCATTTAAACTATTCTAAAGCCAACAACTCCTTGCCAATAATAGCCAGAATCTAGCTGCCGGATCTTTTGGTTCTGGGAAAAGTGAAAATTAAAGATGTACAGAATATGTGATTCGATAAGTGATTACAAAACACACAGTACTGGAGAAAAAGTTATCTTCTTTTTCTTCTTCTCTTTTTTGTCTTTTCTAACTCTCCACATCCTTCTCATCGTTTTTGTGTTCGGTGTCCCAGTTAATATATATTTACAAGCATACACAAATTTAAAATACAAGTAAGATAATCTAAAATTATAATGACCATCAATACAATAAACTAATCATTCTTCATGATCATCAAAGAGGTCCATCTATCTTCACATTCGATTGCTGTCGGTGTCAGATAGAGAAATTCTGATAGATCCCCTTTCCACCAGCTAATGTTAATGTTACGTGGCAGTTACAGGTATTACTTCAACACGAAAGAGTGTAAAGCATAAATAACAAGCGCCTGATAAAAGCCAAATTGCTAGAAAACACAATTGATAGCAATTCGTGATGAGGAGCTAATATAATTAACTAACATATTGTGTTTTAAATTTAAAATCATAGGGGGACAGATAAAGTTATTTCTTAAAAAATTAAAAATTAAAATTAAAATTTTTTGTAAAAATTCCAAAGTATCAATTTGGTTTTAAATTTACAAATCATAGGGGGACAGTTTTACGTTGCTGGTAGATTATTAAAATTAATTGTGTTCCAATAACATATATTACGAAACTTTTAAATGTTGTTAATAGTAGGCCATGTATTATTTTAACATTCATTTTCTAATAACTCATATGAGGAAACTAATATCAATTTCGTTTAGTTTCAGATACTCAGTGTAGGTAGCCAAACTGCTTCACCACTTACGATGACGTCACGGAGGTTAAGTAGCTCGCGGAGAGTCGCACCTCAGGTCGCGGAGACGGCCACCCGACACGGCGCGCCCATTCAGGTAAGCCCGGATTAGCAACTGAATTTATACGCTTATTCGTTATTAGGGCCCTGTAGTGATGCTTACATCATGATCTTAAATGCCCTTTACATTATCCAACAAGAAAGTTTAATAAAAAACGACGAAGCCACTTTTTAAAAAAATTGTAAAGGTCCCAGGGGGCTTCATGTAAAATCCGCTCCAAAATTAAGATGTCGGTTACAAATTCATGGGGCCGCGACATCATCCAGAACGATTGAGGAAAATCAATTTTGGAGAAAATTCGCTGAACGGTTTAGCCGCTAGTATGGTTAACAGACGAACGGACAGGCGGACGGCAGGAGAGACAGACGTTTTGCCGTCATTCGACTTTTCAGTATCAAGGACCACCAATACATGGATTTTGGCTACACCCAAAAGTTAGTGGATATTTTTTCTAAATTTAGCAACTAAATTTATCCACGTTTTTCGTTACCAGGGTCATGTAATAAGTGTTTTCTGCCGAAATTTCGCAGTTTTTCCGCGCAGCATTACATAACTTCCTCTCGACTCCACAGCGTGAAAATAAAAAATTCAAATTTGCCAAATGAAGATTGAGTCGTCTGGCCCACTGCGCGGCGCGCCACCGCGAGCGCGCCAGCTCGCTCGGCGCTGGCGGGCGCCGCGGTGGCTCGGCCGCGGGCAGGCGGGCGGGCTTCCCCAGGAGGCCGTGCCCGCCAGAGGCCCTCGCTGAAGGAGCGGACGCGAAGCCGAGGGCGAGGACGAGCGACGGGAGGACGGAAGGGCGGCGGCGATGGCGCTGCGCGTGAGGGTGGACGCCGTGAGCGGCGCCCGCGACCGCGGGGATAAGCTGCTGCGCGTGTCTTTTCGTGGTGAGTTGAAATTTTTGGATTTGACTTTTGCACTTTTTTTTATTAATTTATGTTTGTTCGTTATGTATTTTTAGTAAAGTAAAATAGCATAAACCTAATGAGAGATATTTAACAAGAACTACTAGACAATGCGCAAACCTTTTGGCGGTGGTTTCTTTTCTTATTTTCTTTTTGAATTGAATTTTACGGGCACTTATGAAACTTTTCGTGGTGAGTTGGAATTTTTGGATTTGACTCTTGCACTTTTTTATTAATTTATGTCTGTTCGCAGTGTCTTTTTATGTAAAATAAAATGAAATGAACTTAATGGGAGATATTTAGCAAAAGTACTAGGCATTGTGTAAACTTTTTCGCGGTAGTTTCTTTCCTGTTTTTCTTTTGAATTGTATTATTACGTTCACTTTCGGTGGGGATAAGCTGCTGCGCGTGTCTTTTCGTGGTGAGTTGAAATTTTTGGATTTGACTTTTGCACTTTTTTTTATTAATTTATGTTTGTTCGTTATGTATTTTTAGTAAAGTAAAATAGAATTAACGTATTGAGAGATATTTAACAAGAACTACTAGGCATTGCCCAAACTTTTTCGCGGTGGTTTCTTTTCCAGTTTTTCTTTTTGAATTTTATTATTACTTTCACTTTCGGTGGGGATAAGCTGCTGCGCGTGTCTTTTCGTGGTGAGTTGGAATTTTTGGACTTTATCTTGCACTTATTAATTTATTAATAAGTGCAAGAGTCAATTTAATTTTATTAATCTATGTTTGTTCGCAGTGTATTTTTGTGAAAAGTAAAATAGAATTAACCTATTGAGAGATATTTAACAAGAACTACTAGGCATTGCGCAAACTTTTTCGTGGTGGTTTCTTTTTCTGTTTTTCTTTTTGAATTGTATTATTACGTTCACTTTCGGTGGGGATAAGCTGCTACGCGTGTCTTTTCGTGGTGAGTTGGAATATTTGGATTTTACTCTTGCATTTTTTTATTAATTTGTCTTACCGCAGTATATTTTTATGTAAAGTAAAATAGAATGTACCTAATGAGAGATATTTAACAAGAACTACTAGGCATTGCGCAAACTTTTTCGTGGTGGCTTCTTTCCCTGCTTTTCTTTTTGAATTTTATTAATACGTGCACTTTCGGTGGGGATAAGCTGCTGCGTGTGTCATTTCACGGCGAGTTAGAATTTTTGGATTTGATTCGTTTTGAATTTGAATCATTCTTTTAATTGGAACGATTTGACTTTCTCCAATGTATTGTTGTCTAAAAATAGAATAAACATAACAAGAGATGCTTAACAAGAACTAGTAGGTATAGTGCAAATATTGTCGTAGTGAGTTGGAATTTGTGGATTTGATTTGAAGACATTCCGTTTGAATTAATTGACTCTTCCGAATGTATTGTGTAAAGTAAAACAGAATGAACCGAACGAGTGATACTTAATACGAACTGCTATGATTTGCGCAAACCTTTTCGATGTGGGTTTCTTTTCCTGTTGTTTTTTAAATTGTATTATTACGTTCACTTTCGGTGGGAAAAAGCTGCTGCGTGTGTTATTTCACGGCGAGTTGAATTTTTTTTTTTATTTTGATTTGTTTCGAATTTGAATTATCCCTTCATTTTGAATTAATTGTTTCTTCCCAATGTATTGTTGTTAAATATAAAATAAATAAACCTAACAAGATATACTTAACGAGAACTAGTAGGTATTTAGGTATTGTATAAACCTTTTCGTGGTGTGTTGGTTTTTTATTTGATTCGTACTCTTTCATTTTGAATTAACTTATTCCCTCCAATGTATTGTGTAAAGGAAAACAGAATGAACTTCACAATTGCTTCTTTAGAAAAACTAATAGGTATTGCGCAAAGTTTTTTACGGTGAGTTGAAATTTTTGGATTTGAAATCGTGCACTTTCTATTTCAATTAATATATTTTTTAATGTATTGTTGTGTAAAGTGAAACAGAATGAACCTCAGGAGAGAGACCCAACAAATATTAGCGATTGCGCAAATAGTTTCGCCGCAGGTTTCTTTTCTTCTTGACTTGTTAATACGTGCGCTTTTGGATGGGGATTCGCTTGTGCGCGTGTCTTTCCGCGTTAAGTCAGAATTTTTGGATTTGACTCTTAATACTACGTGCATTTTCTTTTTGTAGATAATTATTTTTACCCATGTTATGATGTGTAAGTAAAATAGGATGAACTTAGCAAGAGATACTTCACTTCTAGATGACACTAGATTGCGTGTACCTCTTTGCAGCGAGAAGTGATCCTGAGAGAGCATTCTGTTTGAATTCGATTGTTCTTTTCATTAATATTATAGAAATAATGTATTGAGTATTAAGGAATGATAGTGAATATATCAAGGGATTCGAGCGCTGCGCGGGTCCCTCCGCGGAGAGGTCGCTGTCAAATTTTCAAAATCAAATTTTTACGAATTGTCTGTTTTTGGATTTTTATTCGCAATAATGGTTGAAGGTATGTCGTAAAAAGTGCCATGGAATTTATGAAATTATAAGGAGTTACTGACAGGAAGTGTGGATACACTTATCATTATTGTCTCGGGATAAGTAGGTATTTCTTAAAACTGTGTATTAATACATGTTTTATCTTTTTGAATTTAATTTTTCATTTGAAAAAGCTTGAAAAGTAACTGTTATGAACATAATATTCTCCAACACAGCAAGGATAATCTCCTGTGCAGGTTATTTCGCTTGAAGCCTTTTAGTATTAAGTACGTCTTTTTATTTTATTTCAAATTTAGCATAAACACCATTGAGGACATTTGTTTCTTTTCATTTATTTTTAGATGATTCAAAAATGACGTAAACAAATTAAAAAGTTGAAATTTAGTAAATGTATGATAACAGACAAACATTCAACGTAAGCTGAAACCCGTATATTTATTGAATATTCGAAGGAATGCATCCTTTAGCGATGTGCAGAAGTTTCTATAATCTTTTCTGTTAAACATTTTTGAGGACATTTGTTTCTTTTCATTTATTTTTAATTAAAAATGTTCAATTGTGTAAAGAAGTTTCTATATGCTGTAGCTAATATTTCATTTAAAAGATATATTAGTGAGTGTTTTTGAATTTAAGGTCTTTTCAGAATAACTGAAATAATGCTTTATAACTTTATACAGAATTCTCATGGGATATCACAGATACTTCCGCTAGGAAGGATAGAATTTTCCGCGAATCTTTCCGCGTTGAGTTCCAGTCTCGATAGTCAATCTCGATCGTATTTTTTCTTCTTCTTCTTCTTCTTCTTCTTCTTCTTCGAATTAATCGTGAGCAGTATATGTTTTTCGCTGCTTGCGCGATCTTAAAGGACACCGGAGTACAAATGTGTTCATTTTTTTGTACAAAATTATATATTACTGGGTCTAATTTGGTTAATTATCTCTAATAATTCTAAATTATTGAATTTTTATCATTCAATGATGATTTAATATTAAAATAACTCATCCTTTACTCACTTATGAAACATTTTTTCTGAAAGTTGTGAGATTGAACACTAATGTTGAAGGATATTGTCTTAATCAATGCATGCGAAAAACAACTTTGAACTTAATCACAATGAAACATACAATAATAAATCATTTACAATTGTTACACAAAATGCTCGTTTATTGTTCACTACACCCCCATTCATTGCATTTTGGACCCGTTCGTTGCATGGATTTATTCTTGTCTCTGCGATATACTTTGCCACATCCTTTCGCTTTTTTTTTTTTTTTTTTTGAAAGGAATAACTTATTTTTCTCCAGGAATCTCTCCTAAAAACAAAGTTCTCAAGGTCTTAAGCTGTGTGGAAATCAATGGCAGTTTTATTCTTCGATCTTGGATTTGAGATTTCCCATTTCCCAACAATTGTAAGGATAATCGGCACGCAACTCTTCCTCCAATCATTGTGTCCAAACCTATTCATTAGGTAGCGATCCATCATGATGCCTAAATATCAACAGTTACCAATATCTTAGATTCAACGAATTCAATTACGTTTCGAATTCAAAGAAATCATGTTTAATTAATCCAAAAAAGTGTAAATTCATATTCGTGCGGAGCACTAATGTACGCCGGCAACGACTAAGAATTCTTCAGCCATTTCCAACATAAATAATTCTGCAAGAGTGAGCATGGTACTTATTGCACATTTAGGCATGAACATGAACGGCAGACTCAGTGAATACTGCATAACTCTCCCCAACCGAAGGAAGATAACTTTCAAAAACATAGTGGAACACAATTGTACTGCGGGCGAGTAACGAAGGGTTAAGGACTTTAAAGTAGTTGGAACTTTTCATGAATGAGGAAATATAATAATTGAATTAAAAATATATGTAGTTGAAATATGCGAGTACAACTAAGTTAATAAGGAACACGAGATAGAAGATGCCCGAGATGTTTCGAGCTAAATTTCAGTATTTTTTTTTAGATTGTTCTTGTGTGAATTTCTTTTTTCTTTAACACATATTTGACTTAGATTATTCTTGTAATTAACGATTTTAGAATATTTTATCTAACGTAAAAATTACAAATCCAAGTACGACACTTGGATTAGCTTTATTATTTTGTTATGGAAAATAAAAACTTTTCTTTCTTAAGCGTGTTTGATAAATCTCTTTTCCAAAGTAACATTTAGTGAATGACACTCGAGATAACAGTGAGGATTACTACACTTTTTTGGAATGACTTGCTCAGCTTTGGCGTGGTTTATCCTTTCTGACGTTAAGAAAATGCGAGCACATTTTCGTTTCATAGCTCATTGAGAAATTTTTATAGAATTTTCAACGAAATATATATTTTCCACTTTATTTGAACGATTTATTTTAAAGCTTAACTTTTGGTTCTGATAGTGTGATGGATGCGCGTCCCAACTACAGCACAGTAGTTCCACGCGTTCTTGCGCTACATAAATGTAAATTTCTGCACAAAGGTAAATCGTGACTGTACCGCGCATGCACTTTCACGCATATACTGACGTCATATCACATCCTGCGCGACAAACACGCGCAGATATTATCTGGCCGTTGGGGACTCGATCGTTTCTCGCGCGTCAATAGAGTCACAGAAATAGACGACTCAAATATTGCTGTTTGTTGTCACGCAAGAAAGTTAGATCGCGTCCTGCAATAAACAGAAAATGAATGGATATTTTCATGTAAAAAAACCTTTTTTTAGATAGCAAAAGCTATCAGCTGTGTCCTTCCGCCGATACAGATTTGCGACAGCACAGTAGCTACACACGTTCTTGCGCTACATTGATGTAAATTTCTGCACAAAGGTAATTCGTGACTGCACCGCGCATGCGCTTTCACGCATGTGCTGACGTCATACCACATCTTACGCGACAACCACGCGCAGATATCATCTGTTCGTTGGTGGCTCAATCGTTTCTCACGCGCCATCAGTGTCACAGGAATAGACGACTTACCTATGGCGGTACGTTGTCAAGAAAGTTCGATCGCGCCCTGCAATAAAAAGAAAATGAATGGATATTATCATGTAAAAAATTTTTGGGTAGCAAAGCTATCGGCTGTGTCCTTCCACCGATACAGATTTGCGACAGCACAGTAGCTACACACGTTCTTGCGCTACACTAATGTAAATTTCTGCACAAAGGTAATTCGTGACTGCACCGCGCATGCACTTTCACGCATATACTGACGTCATATCACATCCTGCGCGACAAACACGCGCAGATATTACCTGGCCGTTGGTGGCTCAATCGTTTCTCACGCGCCATCAGTGTCACAGGAATAGACGACTTACCTATGGCGGTACGTTGTCAAGAAAGTTCGATCGCGCCCTGCAATAAAAAGAAAATGAATGGATATTATCATGTAAAAAATATATTTTTAGATACCAAAAGCTATCGGCTGTGTCCTTCCGCCGATACAGATTTGCGCAAAGGGTATGAAACAAATACTGAGTAACAGGTCGCACGAGGAGGATTTCGGACCGGGTGAGAAACGCGAAACAATAAAATTGGGCAGCGCAGCCCCCCTCCCCCGTGTTTTATTAATTCCAGCGGCGCGTCCGCCGCACCGCGCTGCCGCCTCGTCGCGTCCTGCTCTGCGCGGGGCCTTCGGGGAATGCGGGGAGACCCACCGCGCCGCCGCGCTGCCCTCGTTCTGCGAATTAGGTGCAGCACTGCTCCGCCCACGCTGCGACCGGGAGAGGTGCCTCACGGCATCAGAGCACTGCAGTGCCTCGGTCCTAGCATTCGAATCCCGACATTAGCAGGAATATCGATGCTAGCTAGAAAGCTAGGTTGAATTCAGTTGCTGTCTGGATATAAATTCTACCGGAAGGCTGCTCTGATTGGTTTCTCCGATCAGTACCTGGCGAATGCCGGAGCAGTACTCTAACAAACGGACCACGGACCGCGCGCGATCTTTCCTTCCTCTTCCTTGTCCTATCCTCACCGTTTACTTACACACACTTATACTTATATGTACTACATTATCACACATGCTGGAAGACCCGTCGGTTCTTAGCGTTTGTCCCGGTTGGAGCCGTGCCCCGCTGGTGGGAGATACCAGGATGGGGAAAACATTGCTTGCCGACAGGTAGGTAGGCAGGCGTCGGATTTCACCATCGAGTAAGAGAAAGATCACCGCCATATTCCGAGGAAAAAACTACACTTACAGGACTAATGACCTTAGCAGTTCATGCGCCCGGAATCATTAATTAACCAATCAAAAAATCCACATTGCAATGGCTCAGTGGCAACTCCTTTGCCTCTGGCGCATCGCTGACCGCGAAGCCTGAGTGTCTCAATCACCACGGAGAGGGATTTTTGCTACCTACAGAGCTGGACCGAACTCTACCTCTATCTCAAGGAGAATTCTAGAGGCCGACTTCTCTGATTGTAGTTTTCCGTGGTTTCGCCTGTGATTTACTGGCAAATACCTAAGCAGAAACTTAAGAAACGGGAAGCGCGCGATCTTTTCTTCTTACACACTTGCACTTCCACGCACTACACTGCCACACATCTGGGGACCAACGGAGTACAGCAGCAATTAGAGTTTCTCCTGGCTGGCGAGGTGTTCCACTGGGAGGAGATTTATGGAGGAGGGTAATTAGCAAGCCGACGTCTAGAATGGTAGTAACAGATTTCACGGTCTAGAGGGTAAGAAACACCGCCGCTTCCAGGAATATATCATACACTTCACTTACGGGATAATAACTCCAGTAGGCCCACGTCCTGAAATAAGTCATTCACTCACCCATTCAGCGTCGAATGTTGGCCCCTTCCCCCCCAAACAGTGTAGAATGCCCGCAGTGTCTAGGATTGCGAACCATCCTCTATTTGGGAAGACAGTCCTTCATTGACGTCCATTGTCCTGTCCTCCTATTTGGAATTTTAAATGTCCATCTTTTAGTAAATTTTGAACAGTTGTCATTTATTATTTTATTACGTGACTAACATCTGCTAAGTCGTTTCGTATATTGTTTAATTTAGAATAGAAAATATGAATTATCCTCCTATTTGGAATTTTAAATGTCCATCTTTTAGTAAATTTTGAACAGTTGTCATTTATTATTTTATTACGTGACTAACATCTGCTAAGTCGTTTCGTCTATTGTTTAATTTAGAATAGAAAATATGAATTATCCCTCCTATTTGGAATTTTAAATGTCCATCTTTTAGTAAATTTTGAACAGTTGTCATTTATTATTTTATTACGTGACTAACATCTGCTAAGTCGTTTCGTCTATTGTTTAATTTAGAATAGAAAATATGAAAATCCTTTTTCCAAACGCTGACACACGTATGCTTGACTCTCTCTTGCGCATAAAATGAAAAAGAAACGCTCAGATCTCTTAATCCGCATTTTGTTAACGAATCTTTTCACTGGAATCGTAAATAGAGAGAAGAAAGAAATAGAGCTGATGCTACTCTAAATTAAATATTGATAAAAAGAAATGTATTGATGCATTTTTTCCGTTCGTCTTTTGTTTGTCCTCCCTTTTACATGAACATTGTTGGCAACGCTAGTCGGGTCGCAATGCCCTATGATTTATTACATTTCTGCGCCGGTTTCCAGAGCTGCTTGGTGCTAATGCGCATGGGATTGAATAAGGAGGGTTGTTTAACGGGTGCTTTTCATGTTGGTTCTGTCTCTTCTTTTTTTATTTGTATTGTTGGTTGGTCTGAGCGATTTGTAAATATTTGGGTGGTATTTCCTTTACGGAAAGTGGTCTCATGGCTATGTTGGAATAGCATTTTTAAATTACATTTTTATCTTTTTTTAATTCTGACATACAAAATATTTTTTTAATCGGTTGGTAAGGTTCAACGAGTTGCATATTGTGTTGGGGGAATTTACTTTCTGATCTACTAGTTTGCTAAGAGTATTTTTTCGTTTGCTTTTGTTTTTAGAATTTTTTGTGAGCTTCGTACTCCTCAAAAACTGTGCTTACATGTATAGCTTGTAACAATGCATGCCGATTGGTGAGCTCTCGGGATTGTGTCTAGTGATCCTTCATCTGGACGAATATTTTCCTTCCATTTTCGGTCCTTTACATTTGCAACTTTTGTAGCCAGTCTTTTTTGTTTCAGAGCCTGGAGGTTTTGAATATTTGTATGCCTTGTGGCGACGAGAAATAGGTTTTGGAACCGTTTAAAATATACAGTTGCCAGTTTAATGTTAGCTGCAAATTTCTTTTTCATTCTTTTTTATCTACCGTTTCCTGGCGGTGTTTGACAACATGCAAACTGCCTTCTTTACCTCTAAAAATATTTAGTATATTGTTGTTGGGAATCAGTTAGGATAACAAGAGTTTGAATGTGGCCAGGTTTTTAGATTGTTAATTTATGTTACAAATATGTAGTGTCAAAAAGTGTAGCTTGATGAGAATGGATATTTCCTTTTCTTGAGAATTATAAAGATCTCATTCAATCCTGTGTGCAGTGAGAATAGAGGTATCGAGAATTGCAAATGAGCACGATTTGTTGGGGCTGATACAACAACATTGAAAATTAATAGTCAAATGATACTTATCCGTAAACCTATATTATCCATTTGCATACCTTATTTGTCACCATTGTAGTAAAAATGATTCTGCAACATTCATCTCAAAAATATGTGTAATAAAAATTTCAAAGGCTTCTTCCTATTATCAAAACATTAAAGTTCAAATACACTTTTCATTCCATTATTTTGTTAAAGAATAAAAACAGAAATTGTTAAAATTGTTTTACAATGTTTACCTTGTAGTGAACATGGATCAAATAGTTATTACAAAGCTTTTATTTTTTTCAAATTCAATTTTTATATTTTCCGTTAACCAATATTTAGTCTCATTTTCTCTCTATTTAATGTTTGCAACTATCCGCACTCCGTAGACCCATTCGCAAATATATTTTTACCTTTTCCTTACAACCGTCATCTTGGCTTTAAGAAATATTATTCTTGGTTTCACTTAAGCAATTTTTCAGCTCTTCAATTTTGGTTATGATACTAATTAGAGTGCAAGATGACATAAGCTATTCTCAAAAGCAGAAATAAAAACAACAGCTACATGGTCGTAAATTACAACTACTAGAAAATAATATAAAACATAATCAAGAAATCAAAATAGTAAAACTTTAATTCATAATTTCGCTCATATTGAAATATTCTATATTTCAATATACACAAAATGTGACTAATCATTTAGAAATATTCTTCTGTAAAGAATTTGACGAAAAATTTATGAAGTATCCATATTTTTAAAATTTTTTTGTATAATATTTAATGTAAAAGGTCTTTTCGTGGAAATAACGCCCTAAAAAGGTTTCGAAATGTATTTTAAATAGGCAATTTAGCTATATCATTGAAAAGCTGTAAAATATTCTATCTTCATTTCCGTGATCTCGGAACATTTCATTCTCTCCACTGTTTTGACATCTGGTGGTTTGAATAAATATTGACTTTACTGGGCATACGGACATACGTAACCCAATGTATACATTTGTTACATAGATGCGAAAATTGAGACCACGACCGTAAATTGATAGTGTTTAATAATGTAAATATTCAGATTGGAAATAGTAGATGTCACACAAACTAATTTCGTATGTTTTTGAGGACAATGGAAAAAGAATGATGATGATGATGATGATGATGATGATGTATAGAAAGTTATGATACATGCTAATTGTAATTAGGATCTTGCCAAAACTCCACAATATTCGTTAAATATTTCTAATTCAAATATGAACTAGCAACGTTCCTATTTCCAGCTATTCCGTTTGAGGGGTAGTGTCCACTTCACACACTTCAGACTTTGCATATTTTATGATTTTATTTATAATACCCTTTATTAACTTTAGATCACGCTGGATGCTGAAACTATATATTTGACATTTTTAAATTTGAAATCATGCTGTAACAATATTACAATATATTTTCATTGTCGAGATTATCTCTTTTTGTTCTTTATTTTTAAAACTACCATGGACCAATAATATTTATTTGTATCGAAATAAAGTCTTCATTTTTTCTTTTTTCTTAGTATTTTTAAATGTTTGACAGTTCTTACATATATTGTATTCCTTTATGTTTCCTTTTAAAATTTCCAAAATATTTAATTAGTGACTCTGATATGCATTTCATTGAAAATAAAATTGTTGCGATTTAGTAAACATTTTAATTTATTAAAATATATAAATAATGAAAAATAGTGACTTTCAAGTCCTGAAAAGTTACAGCCCACCTTCATGAACAGCCCATTTTCATCAATGACAATGCTTTCGAGCGCGAATGTAACCCGCAACACATGTTATGGACGACTTGCCAATGCACGACTAAACCAAACCGACACCGCGCAGCGTCCTCATTCGAGGACGCATATTTATGGTTAACCCAAAATGGGTTCCATTTCAATAATTTGTGAATTTTGTATCTTCAAGAGACACAGACACCCTAAATGAAACGTAGGAGCAAGTTTTGAAATTCCTGAATAATAGACATAGGTGTAGCCGAAATCGCGAAAACATTGTACGCAATTGGATAAGGCGTACTTATGAATTATGATGGTTCGGATGCTTCCTTCGAGAGATGGTCTGAGTAGGAGCTGCAACTGGCAGTACTTTTTTCCCTGAAGGAGAAGAAGCAGAATCAACAATCACGTTGGTGGCCTTATTTTTCCCCCAGAACAGGATTTTATAATTACTGATGACAGAATCCCTTGCATTAGGTGGAAATGTTAACCCAAATTATTTATTATTTATTTATTCCACAGTTTTACATAGTTAAAAAAACTACTTTCTGTTACCCAAAATTCTAATACTTTTTAATTCTTTTTTATTTATCTTTCTCTTTTGGTATTATATTTTCTTTCATTCTTTTAATGTGACCAAACCATTGTAATTGTTTATATTTAACAGTTTCTAAAATTGTTTGTACTTTATTCCTTTTTCTCTTATTTTTAAATTTCTTATTTTATATAATTTTGACATTCTGAATGACCTCTTAAAATCCATTTCTATAAACACTTAAGAGTCTAATTAACTTGATTATTACCAACACATTATTTTTAAATTATTTTCCTTTCTTTATTCTCTGATTAACAAAATAAGATGATTTTTAAGATTGTAATTTTTGTTGCAGTGTGTTATTTTACTGTTAGCAGAAGTTATGTCTGTCATGTGTTCAGTTTTGAAATGCATTATTTGGTTATAAGTTAATTTTCAAAATTGCGTGTAATACGGAAGGGATATATGATGTCTAAACTGATGTTACTTCCTTATTTTGTGCTGCTTACGTTATCCATTATCGAATATTTCTGTTAGTTTATTGGTGTTGTTGGAATTGTTGAGGAGGTGAAAGTGCATAAGGCTGTAAATATAATGGCGAAGGGGATTGTGGTGATGGGAGGAGTGTGAAGGTGGAGATACGCGTAACATTGCTTACAATGACGGAGAAGCAATAAAGGTAGTGGGAACTGACAGCTAGTACTAGTCGGTGATATTACACACCTCCAATACCTGCCCTCGGTGAGAGTAGCAGAGGCAGCGAATCCCGACGATTACACATGAATATTAACTCGTAAATTGTAGAGCAGTCCGCGTCTGGGAGACAGAGCGCCGTAGGGACATGCGAGATAATGCTGGTGTCCCTGGCGTGGCCTAGGGAGAAGTCGCTCGGCCCTCACCGGCGCCCACGCACGCGAGCGTGCGGGTGGGCGGCGACCCGCACGGGCGGGCAGTCTCTGGGTCAGTGGGCTGGCCGCGGAGCCATGCACGCACGCGCGGGCGCACTGCCCTCACCCGTGCCCCACCTCCGTCCCCGCCATCCCCACGCCCTGCCGCCCGCCTCCACACCTCGCCCCTCCTGTCCCGCCACCCCCGCCCCGCCTCCCTGCCTCCGCCCACCTGCGCTCCTTCACCTGCACTCCTCGCCCCTGCCCTCCCCGCCTCCGCCCGCGCCACCGCTTCATCTCTTTCGCATCCTCGCCCTTGCCTTTGCCGTCCCCCCCTCGCCCTCGCCCTCGCCCCGCCCCGCCCCTGCCCATGCCTAGCCCTCGTCATCCCGCCCTCGCCCTCTGCCCTCGCCCTTCTCCACCTCCCCCTTCGCCTCACCCTACTTCACCTCGCCTCGCCCGCCCGCGCCCTCGCTCCTCCTCGCCTGCCTATGCTCCGCCCCTCGACCCCCCTCGACCCCGCCTGCCCCGCCTCCTGACCCCTGCCTCGACCCCGTCACTCGCCCGCCTCACCGCCTCACCTCGCCCTCGCCCCTCTCTCCTGACCGCCCGCCCTCGCCCGCCCTCTCACCCCTGCCCTCGCCCTGCCTCCGCCCTCGACCCCGCCCCCGCCCCGCCTCGACCTTATGTCTTTCTCACCCCGCCTCTTGCCTTGTGCCCGTCCCCGCCCTCGGCCTCGCTCACGCTCACGTCCTCGCCCGCCTAGCCCGCTCGCCTCGCCTCGCCTCGCCCCTCGCCCTCGCCCTCGCCCTCGCCCTCGCCCCGCCCTCGCCCCTCGCCCGCCCTCGCCCTCGCCCTCGCCTCCGCCTCGACCCCGCCCCTCGACCCCGCCCCGCCCTCGACCCGCCCTCGACCCGCCTCGACCCCGCCCTCGACCCCGCCCTCGCCCCGCCCTCGACCCCGCCCTCGACCCCGCCCTCGACCCCGCCCTGACCGCGCTCACCCAACGGGTCCTCGCCCGCGCCGTTGCCTCCGCCCTCGACCCGCCCCCTCCCCACCTGCCCTAGCCATCTCTACCGCACTTGCCTTCTGCCTCGCCCTTAACCTCTCTCGTCCCGCCCCGCCCCCTTTACTCGGCCCTTGACGTGCCCACTCGCTCGCTCTCCCCCAGTGAAGTCCCGCTTCGCACGGCGCACCACGAACGCAGCGTGGCCAAGTGGCCTCCGCCTAGACTAGCGCTTGGAATACGAACCAAGTAATACCTCACCTTTAAATTCTTTCAATAGGAGCATCCGTGTGTAATGGAATAACAAATTAGTACAAGACACGTTCAGAGAACATTAGATTCAGAGAATAGTGGTATAATACGTTATTAAATAAGCATTTTCAAGCACTTCGTAAGGTATTGTTGTAAATTTGAAACTAGCTTCCTACTGGAAACTCAACTTCAAACAGACATTCCCTCATCTGTTGGTTTCATCATAAAGGCTTGAAAATGAACGAGAGTAAACCATCTAAAACTGCTATGTGTTTATGCCTAAAATAATTGAATCATCCAAAATGTAATAGTTTAAAAAGGAATCATTTTTATAGCGCAGCCTAAAGAGGCTCATGCGCTGTCGGAACCTGAAAAATCGGGTTTTAATTTTGAAACCGAAGAACGATCGAACACTGAGGAGACATTTTTACTACAATTTGTGATAAAAGAACATGTTTAACGAATTGTGATTCAACTATATCCAAAGCCACATCAAAATCGTTTCGTCTGATACCTCATTCAATTTGCGTAATGATTCCTCTTTTTCTGGTGCTTAGAAAAATGGATGTTGAAAAAGGAAATTGATTAAACGATTCATAACGACGATATTAATAGCAATAAAACACTTTCCAACACTGATGTTTCGAATATCAAGGAGGAAAGTGTGTTTAGTGAACTATTTGAGAATTCTATTTACTCGAATTACAGAAGTTCGTTATCAAGTTTTTACTGTTAATTACCATTCACTATAACTACAAGGAACATTAGGTACTGCTATTAGAAGTTAATGGATAAAAATAGGCGATAAGGAATAATAAATATGAATGTAAGATTATGGTTGGAAAATATTTCGTATCTAATGTGCTATTTGCTAATCTATTCTGCTCTTTTGAAAATAAATTGTGGTTTTTAATTTAAATTTGAAATCTGGAAAGATGTCTCATGTGCAATGCCGTGAAAGTAACCCGAAGGTCAGTCGATCGATTGAATTTCGACTGAATTAGAAGTTGCAACAAGAATGAGGTACCATATTAATTTAATATTTTTAATAGCAGTCATTTTTCTCGCAAACTTATCTGTATACAATATTTCGATGTTTACCGGTAATGTGATAAATATTTTGGAGACAATTATGGATAATATGCAAAGCAGAGTTTTTTTTGTAACTAGACCGGGACAATGCAAATATTATTTTTAGGAAGTTGCAAGGGGAATTAATACAAATTCGCTGTCACTTTCTTATATTATTTAGTGAACAAAGTAAAACCATTTTCTTCTTCATCTTTTTCTTCTAGAGTTGGGATTGAAATGGTTGCGCCTTAATCATTTAATTATTAATCCATCTCTGAACTTCTGTGAATTGTATTTGTGCTCTTCAAGCATTTACACATTTTTGATTCAATGTTATGAAATCCAGTTTTCTTTTTGATTATTTCTAAAAAATTATTTCTGAATTTTTAAAAGAAATATCTATATTTATTGAACGTTTTGAGTAATGTTCAGTCTTTTGTTGTTTTTACAACACCTTTCTTTAGCATTTGCTATTGATTTGGATAAAAATATATTTGTAGTACTTTTGAAATATAGGTATTGAGAAAATGACGTAATAATATAAATTACGTTTTGTTCAAATAAACAAAAATGTTTGTATTACTATTTGATGATGTGTTAACTTTGTTCCTATGCATATCATTGCTTCTGTAATTCGTATTACTTTTGCAGTTAAAATTTTTTTAATGTTTACATTGACGGCGTCTAGTAAGTCAAAAACTTCGTTTCGTTTTTTAAAGCGATGAATTCTTCGAACATATCATTAATATGTATATTCATGATATGAGGAAATAGAACACGCGTCATTTTCTTTAAGTGGTTGAATTCAAATTAAGGAAGTTCTTAAATTCACTGCGTGAGAGTAATAGAAGATAAAAAACTTCGTGAACAACGAAGGAAACAGTTGAGTCCTATTTTTAGTTACCCACACATGTAAGGGTCTCGGAAAAGTAGAATGTTTTCTTGAATTTTTACAAGGTTGTTTTCTCATTCGGATCGACATAAAAGTTGTCACTCCAGCCGTGATGGATATGATGGTCGAAACATCTGAAGAACTGCCATCGACATGGCGTCAATCGTACAGCCGAGAGCCTTCACTGAAACCTACGGTTATATTACGGAACTAATTCGACTATCGGGTCATTCAGAGTTTCAATTTACATTTTATTCCTTTCTTGACGGTGTTGTACCCAGATCCACACCAATTGCGGAAGATAGCGGCAACATCGTTGCTTCCGCAGTACCGTTGACCTGGAAGGCTCAGGATTCGAATCTGTGTATCTTTCGGTGCTAGCTGAGTCGAATTCGACACCACCGTATGTATAATTCTAGTAATCGGTTGCTCTGAGTTGTAGTTTTTGGTGTATTCCCCGATCAATACCAGGCGAATGCTGAAGTGGTACTACCCTAACAAACAGGCTGCGGAACGCGCGATCCTTTCAATTACCTTTGTCTCCCCTTTCCCTTTCCTTTCCTTTGTCTCCTCTTCTCCCTTTACACCTTTGTCTCCCTCTTCTCCCTTTACACCTTTGTCTCCTCTTCTCCCTTTACACCTTTGTCTCCTCTTCTCCCTTTACACCTTTGCTCTCCTCTTCTCCTTTTACATCTTTGTCTTCCTCCTCTCCGAATCACGAGTTTCATGCCTCCCACTGCCACACAGCTCGAAGCTTAGAGCTTATTCTGGATGGGGGAGTGCTCCGCTAGGGTGATGCCTGGAGAGAAAAAACTGCAAGCCGACGTCAGATCATAAGTTTCGACGAGGAAGGAATATCGCCACCCAAGGGATATAGAAAGTATAATGCCCACTCCACTTACCTGATTAATAATCTCCGTAGTTGATGCGCCGAGAATCAACACTCAGTGACTCGTCATCCAATGAATTAATCACTTAGAGTCTAATGACTTTTTCACTCATCGAGACCCACGATATTATTATCTGTTGGAATTATGTATTTAATACAGACATTAAGTCCATTCGCTCCGTAAGTGAGAATGTTATGAAAATCGACAGCGGAAGGGCCGTTCTTCACTTTACGTTCTTGACTCTAGGGAATGAGTTCCTAGGAATTCTCGACTTTATTTTTTAGACGCGCTTCTTAAAATAAAACGATCAAATACTCTCATTATCATTATGTTAAGTCTCAAACCACTACCATCAGTAGCAGCCAGCGTAAAGGTAATGCCTTGCCGGCCACTATGTCTATGATCTGGGTCGCAGGTTCCATTCCGGTTAGATGTTGGATATTTACTTGATGTGTTCAACATGCGCTTGCCGGAGTTGAATCTGTAGTTCACTGCTTTGATTGCAGGGTTCTGGTTTCCCTAATCACTCAACGGAGACTCTGATGCGAGAATTTTCTTCTAATATATAAACCGATTCTTCTGTTACAGAATTAATTCTAAGCTAATTTTCCACTATGAATATTGGGTGAGGGAGTGGGCTTTCTTCATTTTAGCCATCAATAAAATATCAATTTAAAAACGTCATAAAATGGATAATATTGCCAAACCTTTACGGAACATTTTGTTTATTTTAATTTTTTCTTAGTACCTCAATTAAGGGCTTTAGCACTGTAGTTTATTCTTCAAGCTACCCGTTAAGTATGTTTTTTTCGAATTTGGTTTTCTTACAGCTACTGAATTAATCAGCATGAAGGTGTCTAATTTCGTGTACATGGCAAGAAGTAGTAATTTCTCATTTAATACCGGTAGCCCATTTCGAAGTTAGTTCTAGATGTCTTTAATGGTCGTAGCGGTTGCACCGTTTACTTCGCAATATAATGGTCCGTTAAGGGAACGAGAGATAACTGCTCTATACAACTGCTTCCTTAGTCTCTGATTGACACTGTTTGTACAGATTACCCATTTACCGTGTTTGTTGTTGCTGAGGCAAGACCGCTGACGCGAGATTCCTTTTGTAGCTATCAAGTGGCTTGCGTTGTAAGGCTTCAGCCCCGCGGGAGCAATTATCAACCCTTCCGCTTCCTTTAGATAACTGAAAATGGGACTTCACACGAGTTCAAGTACCCACGGTGAGAGAGGGGAGTGTTTGGTGTGGGCGGTGCGTGTAACAATAGAGCGCGCGCAGTGTGCAGGAACAGGAATTCGCTCTACGAAGCATCTCTGACAGGTGGAGTCTGCGAGGCAACTTCAAGGGCCAGGGCGGAGAGAGCTAGATCATAAAACATGGGATTTTTGTTGTTGTTATAATTCTATCAATAAAATGGAGTTCGCATTGGCAGGTTAAAAATTGCGAAACGCGACGTATTTGAGAAAGTATTCAAAGCGCTATGCCTGGCTTAGGTGGCTCAAGGCGTCACTGCAGTGCCTGTTTCCGGGAGGTTTTAGGGTTAGAATCCTGACGGTGGCAGAATTTCCGACGCTAGCTAAGTACCTAGGTTGAATTCAGTCGCTGTCTGGATGATAATTCTAGTGTCCAGCTGCTTTGATAAGAGATTTTTTCGATCAACACCAAGGCAATGCCGGAGCAGGTCTCTGTCAAGAGGGTCACAAACCGCGCGCGATCTTTCCGTCCCTTCCTGGTCCTTAACACATATGCACCACCCTCCCACACATGCTGGGAGTCCGGTCGGAGCTTAGAGCTTCTCCAGGTTGGAGTGGGCGCCGCTGATGGGAGATACCTGATTGGGAGAAACCCCACAAATCGACGTGTAGGTCAGCGCAGGATCTCGCAATCCAGCTGGAGATATCACTGCTTTTCCTCGATAAAACATGCCCTAAACGTACGGGACTAATGACTTTAGCAGATGGCACATCCGGAATCACTAATCAAACAGTCGTTATGTTTTAGCTATTGTTTCCCACATTTCTTTAAATAATCGAATTTCAGATTAATAATGCTAAGATTAAGAACATTTCCATATCTAAGCTACAAATTTATTTCAATACAACCATTTCAATAGTGCTGGGTTTAGTTCAAATCTTAAATAAATGGCTCATTTGCTTTCCGCTAATGAGTGCTCACATTTGTTGAATAAATCATTATCGATCAATTTTCGATTATTGAGGCGTTAAAATGCGTTGATTTATCAGTGAGATACCGTGTTGCAGCGTAGAAATTTCATAAAGGGGGATATAATTGCTAATATTATTTCCCCTTTAATGTAAGTATTTTACATAAAAAATGCGAAAGAAAATTACAAAGGAAAGGTGTAGTTTCGCGGAGGATGTGAAGCTCTTCCATGACAATGGAAGATGGAGAAATGCAAAATCAGAAAATAAACGACTGTGTGGAGATTGAAGCTAGTTGTGCGTGTATTCCAATATCTACTAATACTACTAATGTATGTTAATGCTAATAAATTCAGTTAAATCTCTTAACTGTCTTTACGATTTCAGTACTTAGGGTCCAATTAAGTTAACACGAACAAGTATCTGAAAGTGTAGACAGTCTTACAATAGTTAGCAGCATATGGAATTAAATTTCGATGTTTCATTCATTGATATCTACCTTCCCAAATATTAAAATACTGACGCTGTTTGTGTATATAGAATCTGCAAATGGATCTAGAGGCACAATTCGGCCAGGTGAACGGAACAAACGAGTTATAAGGTTCACTAATGTTACTATTAATACTCGAATTTTGGATGTCCAATTGCACGGTAGAGCATTAAATGGGCAAACAATATGTTTGTTAATTTGAATTGTGAGTTTCGTTCAGCGCGAGAGGGAATATTTGACATCGTAACAGAAATTGGGGCTCCGTGTCACATCTCCAATAATTGATTGTTTTATAATTTTCTAGTGCAATGAGAACATAGTCGACGCAGTTTATATGAAAGTTAAATTAGATGTTAGAGGTCGATAGGGGAACTGTCATACAAATTGCAATTATCTCCTAAAATGCAGGGAATAAATATGAAACTGTATCGATTAATAGGTAACTACATAGTATCTCATCTAATACTACTCCTATATCTATGTGAGCGTTGGACAGATTCATAATTGAATTCAATAATATTTGTAATTTATTTACATTAAAATCCTGAAATTGTCCAATGATGTTTTTTTAAACGGCAATTGAAAAGTGCCTGATTGCTGTAGACTGCATGTTCAAGATCTGATTCGTTCTGGTTAGTTCATTTATTAAGTTGAACTTTGACATTTCCAAATATCCCGTCGCTTTTCTAACTCGCCAGAGTCTGTTAAATTGATTTTTACTCAACGAGAGTGCGGACCAAGTAAAATTAGGATTTCATCCATATTTGAAAGTATGCTAGTTCGAAAGTAAGAAGTGTATTAAGACACTAAACAAACATTAACTGTAACTAAATATGTGTTATGTATTTAATTTGTGGATTACAAATACGGTTTGGCAATTTGAAAACACATTAATGCGAACGTTATCTGACTACTAGTTACTTCAGACTCTGTTGTTCTTTAAATATAATTGGAATGAGAATGAAGGAAGGGAATGTAATTTTAGGCTTGAGCTTTAGGACATATTTACAAATTAATTATGATACACGTAATCTACGATTAATTAATAGTATTCCTAGTAAACAAAATTGGTATAGTACGAAAAAAATTGTGTTGATGAGAAGAGAAACAATAGAAACATCAGTAACCAAAAATGGATTTACGTGGTTTGACCGGGAATTGAATGGAATATGGCAGCAATCAGACTAATCCCTAGATAGTTGGATCATATGAATATAACTGTCCTATGCCCTACGTTCGAGTTCCGACGGAGGTTACACTTACACGACTGCACCACTGCATGCTAGCATATCGATCTGGAGCTTAGAGCTTGTTCCAGCTGGGGCGATGCCCTGATGGTGGGAGATACCGGGTTAGGGAAAACTCCGCTAGCCGACAGGCAGGTCGACGCGGAATCTCAGTATCCAGCGAGGAAAGATCACCTCCTCCCGAGAAGAAAACATGTATCACACTTACGGGACTAATGAGTTTGGCGGTTAATGCACCCGAAACAATTAATGAATTAATCAATCGAGAAGTCAGTCTGGAGCCTCGAGCTTGTTCCAGCTTGAGCGATGCTCGAATGGTGGAGATACCTGACAGAGAGAAAACCGCAAGTCGACATGTAAATCAGCCCTGGACTTTATCGACAATTGGGGAATTGAGGAACACCGCCACATTCTGGAATAAAATATTTCACAACATTAACGGCTCTCATGAGCGTAGCAGTTGACATGCCCGTCTGCATTAATGAATCAAGCAACCGTACGTCAAACTGTGCCCTCCAATGGCGGCCGTGCAGCCCACTGCGCTACAGCCTCTCCTGAGAGGTTGCCGGGTGGCGGGGTGCGTGGACGCGGGCGGCGCCGTCGAAAGGGAGTTTATCTGCAGGGCGAGCTGCGTTGTTAGCGCTAATCGCACAAAGAGAAACTGCTCATAAGCGCAGTGTGCGCTCATTAGCGATGCACGCTCCGTGAACCTCCACCGTCCTCCGTGAACAACGTCCCTGCCCCGGGAGCGAGCGGCAGGGCGGCAGTCACTTCCAGGGCGTCCACCAGCTGAGAGGTCTTCCGGGCGTCTAGCAAAGAAGCAAGTTGGAAAACCTCGTTGGGACGGAGGTGTTGATCCTATTTACACTATTTAAGCTTGCATTTCGCGTTAACAACTTGACACGCGGGGCGTAGGAGAGGTGGATCTAGGGTAGAATTTAGCTCCCGTGTCCTACCATTTAAACGTATTTATAATTCGGAATACATTTGAAGCGTAATGGATTGAAGCTTCATTATTGTTTAAGGACAATATTTGCGATTAAATGCCTTAAGTTGCAAAATTTCGTTTCATTTTGACATGCTATTTGGAAAGATTCCAGAGATAAATGAAAGGAACAGCACCTTTGCAGAGTGGTAGTGTGAAGATTTCATCTGAACAGAAGTTACTATATTTTAAGCTCGCTCTTATTCTCAACAAGACTCGCAGTGCACAGTTAAATTAGAATCTTGTGCCGTTCCTATTAAACGAATCTATGATTATCATAAAATTTTACAAGGAATGCGTCCGATGCTCGGTTTTCTTCAATTGCAGCGGATTGTATTACGATGAACATTTCATTATGTAATATAACTGAAATTGAATAATAGAACAATTATTTCTGCAGAGAAGAAATCGTTATATCTTAAGGAACCTTTTCAGCAGATCATACAGGTATAACCTCATACTCATTGAAAATATTAATGTATCATTTACCCAATATTTTATTTGTATATTTATGCCTATAACACTTTCTGTTCGGAATATTAGTATTACAATTTCTCGAATTCACAAAGTATTCCAATTTCATAAATAAAGTTACTTTGTACATTATTTTATTGACTTTGTTAAAAAAAAGCTGATTGAAACCGTTGATCATATTATTAAGGAAATCAATTTAATTCGAGAATCACAAAAGTAAAATCGAAAATACATTTTTCTTGACCCTACAAAAACAGTGCCCATGTTCTATAAAAAGCAAAACAGAATCCAATTAACAAAAATATTAAACAAGAAAGGATAATGAAGGCAGATGAAAAATGAGGAACCAGAGACCAGAAGCAGAATGATAAGGGAGTGCGAACGCGAATGAGGGCTGAAGGTGTGCCGAGAAGGGCGGCGAGGGCCTCTTGCAGCGAGGGTGGGTCTTGATATCGAGCGAGCGCCCTTCGCTTCACTAGGCGCTGGCGAAGACGAGCTCTCGTGGCACTGCTAACACACTTCTTCCGCCTCCACCTCCAAATCTGCTTTCCGACGCCCCCTTTTCTACCGCCTTTTCCTTAGTTTTCAACGTCCCTTCACTGTCCTCTAGCCATGCCGACGCCGTCATGACGCCATTTCTACCCCGTCACGACGGCGTCGCGACGCGTCATGACGAGTCATGACGCCTCATGACGAGTCACGCCGCCGTCACGCCGCCGTCACGCCACCGTCACGCCGCCGTCACGCCGCCGTCACGGCACCGTCACGCCGCCGTCACGCCGCCGTCGCGCCGCCGTCACGCCGCCGTCGCGCCGCAGTCACGCCGCCGTCACGCCGCCGTCACGCCGCCGTCACGCCGCCGTCACGCCGCCGTCGCGCCGCCGTCACGCCGCCGTCACGCCGCCGTCACGCCGCCGTCACGCCGCCGTCACGCCGCCGTCACGCCGTCGTCACGCCGCCGTCACGCCGCCGTCACGCCGCCGTCACGCCGCCGTCACGCCGCCGTCACGCCGCCGTCACGCCGCCGTCACGCCGCCGTCACGCCGCCGTCACGCCGCCGTCACGCCGCCGTCACGCCGCCGTCACGCCGCCGTCACGCCGCCGTCACGCCGCCGTCACGCCGCCGTCACGCCGCCGTCACGACGCCGTCACGCCGCCGTCACGCCGCCGTCACGCCGCCGGCACGCCGCCGGCGCGCCGCCGTCACGCCGCCGTCACGCCGCCGTCACGCCGCCGTCACGCCGCCGTCACGCCGCCGTCACGCCGCCGTCACGCCGCCGTCACGCCGCCGTCACGCCGCCGTCACGCCGCCGTCACGCCGCCGTCACGCCGCCGTCACGCCGCCGTCACGCCGCCGTCACGCCGCCGTCACGCCGCCGTCACGCCGCCGTCACGCCGCCGTCACGCCGCCGTCACGCCGCCGTCACGCCGCCGTCACGCCGCCGTCACGACGCCGTCACGACGCCGTCACGACGCCGTCACGACGCCGTCACGACGCCCCGTCACGACCCCTCACCGATCCCATCATTAAGTACGCCCCATGTCCTAGCCGCGAAGACGTGCTGAATCAAGCGTCGTCCGGATTTTCAGACCCTTTGATTAAAGAACGCGCTATTGAGGGTCCCCACGAAGGATCCACTCAGAAGATACATTTACTCGCCAACCTAGAGAAATCGATGGTTTCGAGAACCCACCGAGTTTGAAGTTTAGACAGTGGCAGCTTGGGATGCAATTAGGGTGTAACGTTTCTGTCCTTTCCTACTATTATCTCTCTCTCTCTCTCTCTCTCTCTCACACACACACACACACACACACACACACTCTCTCTCTCTCTCTCACAAACACACACACATAATATTCATGAACATAAATAATGACAATAAAACACAACCCGTCTTAAGAAGTCTGAGAGCATGCTGAACGGAACCCTCCATCAGCAGTGAGTGTTGCCCGCATTTCTTTTCAAAACAGCCGCTTCGACTTCGTTCGGTAAGGACCCTCCGAAATGTTTACTATTAGGCACGCGTGTCAACGCAGCTCGTTCTAAAACAGTTTTTCCAGGGATGTCATGAGTTCTAATGCACACATTTATTCAAAGATTTTTTACTCGCACTTTTACTATGATATTTTTCATAAGCTCACTGTACAAAATTAAGGTTAGAAGTACAAGAAGTACACAATACTCAAAAGAATCTGGATAATTTGCCGTCTACGCTGTCTGACGAAACACGAAGTCTACGTCACGAAGTTCGTTGCTGTTCCTTTTCAGCAAATTTTTCTGTGACTTTCATTAAAGTCATTGATTTCTTGCCTTTAATGTTTTCTACGCTATTCATTGTTAGTTGAACAAAACACATTTGACAGAAAAACGAACACTCTAACTTCGGTTTTTCAAATTGCATTGAAAAGGAGCCTACTGTATACGTTTACAAAACACCTTTGTTTTCAATATTTCGAAATGAATTTGTAATTGGAAGTCACTTTAAAACACCAGAGAATGTACCTACATATAATATTCAATTAACATTCTTATGAATGCAAATGCACAGCAATGCGTTTGTTGCTTCGTGCGCTACCGAGGAACTGCTACTTTGGAGGGGATGAGAGCTCATTTAAGTGGAGAGATATCTCACACTTCCTTCGTTCAATGTCACACTTACTACTATTAGGAACTTGTGCTAGAGGAGAGCTATATCTTCGAGACATGTCAAGACACTCGCTGAGATCGCCATTGCGCCGGCGCAGTAAAACTCGCATCGCCCTCGGTGAGCTCCATCTGTCCAAGCTACCGAAGTCCCCGCCCCCTCGTCCCCTTTCAGCCCCACGGAAGCCAACGACGCGCTTTCGTCTTTCGCATTTGGCGAGTGTGCTCTCGCTGGCTTTCACAAAGGACACTGGGAGGCGGACTGTCAATCGCAGATTCCGAACGGCGTGTTTTGAAATACCACGTTTCAGGAATGCTGTCAGAGGACTTGCATTTCCCTCTTGTTAACAGATGTTTAACAGAAATTACACCGTTTTAATTTGGGTGTGCACATGCGAACGTGCGAATACCCACGGCACCACCACTGAGTTGAGACTAAATGCATCTCTTCGAGGCTCTAGTTGTTGGTGACATTATTGCCTCATAATCACCAGGTAAGATCGCTCACATCATATGCAAATTTTGACTCGCAACATAAGTGGTTTCTTCCGCAATATTCACCAGGTGTTAAGGCGTCGAAACCGCTTGTTGTGGGAGAGCAGGAAAATTGGACAGAAAGACTAGTAAAACGCCTTTCCGAGTTCATGCAAGAGAGCATTCTGAAATGACAAATATTGATACTATGAGCACACATTGTAGTTACAATCTGCTGCCCAACATAAAGTATTTGAAGAAAATATCCGCGTTACCTATGTCCTGGGAGAAAGGAATCGATTATCTTTCTTGTCTTATTCCTTATTCATGCGTCTATTACCATGCATATTTCCCTCTGTTCTGACGCGCCAAGATAGCGGGATCGTGGAAAATATAGCGACACGAAGCTGCAAAAACAAGACACCGACATGTATAAATAATCCAACGTCTCAGTGCAGCCGATATGCTGTTTTTTCCTCTGTTTTCACGAAGGATGGGATCTGCTACCCAGATGGCTCAGTCTCTGGCTTTCAACAATGAGCAGCCATAGAAAATATTAGCACCCATAGAACCCATTAAAGCAGCAACAATGAGCACTCAAAGCGACAATTTGAAACGTTTTATGTATTATTGTGGCGTTGCTTCGGCCCGGCTCACGGAAGTGTTGACCTCTGCTTGCCTTCTTCGATGCAATTATTCAAGCGTTTATTCCATGTTCCTTACTTTTTCCTTCTCTTCTCTTACGCTCGCGGGATTGGGAGGAATAAAATAAAATACTGTCTCGGGGGCGGTAGGTTTGAAATGTACACCTTTTTCTCTCTATTTACTCCAAGGAAAAGTTATAATTGTTTCTATTTGAGATTAGGCACCAAATTTGAGTAATTTTGGGTGCCTATGTGCAAACAGCTGGATTTGGATCTCATTTTATGTGAAATCTCGCAGAATCGTTCCGAGTTGGAGACCTGATTCCAAAAAATAGCGGACAAACGGGGGAGGGGGAGTAGTATATTAAAAAAATTAAATTAAATTATATATTTTCTTACACATTTTTAATCCTTATTCTCTTAGACTGTACAACTGTTGTTTAGGTACCATTACATCATAAAGCTTTTGAATAAAAAATATCCACTAATTTATAAAAAAATAGTGACCGTAATGTGAAAAAGCTGACTACTTGCCCACACAGTGGACACCTGGCAATCTTAGCAGTAGTTGAAATTCATCAAAGATTGTAGGAATTCAGAGAATCCACGTAGGCGGAAATGAATAAATGAGTGGATAGTGTTTCTCTTCTTCTCATGCCAGCTCTCTCCTATCTTTGGGTTGATATATAGGGGGATATTCGGCGAAGGAATACTCTGTTAGTAGGTATTTCATGTTTTACGCCTTCGATTATTTTAGAGCCAAATAATATCCCCTTCCTGCCAATGTGTCCTGAAGTGCAGCTATAGTGGTATCAGTGGCGTCTCCTCACTGTGGACCTATGGCGTTGGCAGGAATGGAAAGTGTTAACTCCATACTACTCTTTTTGCTTACACATTTAGAAAAAAAATTGAATTATGTAAACCATATCCTTATTTATATTAAATTATAATGTTGGAAGAATGAGGGAAAGACAGTTGCAAAATAACAACAATGAGGATGTTGTATATTCTATTTCAAAGATTGGAACAAGACATTTTATATTATTTAAAATGACATGTTCGACGCTTTTCCCATTCTTCAGTTCTTTTAAAATGTAATTTTTGAGACATCAGGTTAGGACACGATCGCCCATCACTCAATTACGTATTTCTTTTTTATACGAAAGGGAAGGAAAGCAATTATTTAAAACTATTGTGCCACTTTTTACTTTTATAAAAAATAACTCTGATTTCATGAGTATCGCTAAAGGTTTCAAGGCGCGACGAAGAATATCACAATTACGGACGCTCGCTCTCCAGCATACCATTAAATAAAGATCCAATGCCTAGGCACGCTTTGTCCTTGAGTGGGGGGACGTGGCGCGCATGCGCTGCCGCCTCCCGATCCGACCTGAAGACGTTGGAGGCATCGCCAACGGCCTGAGCATCGCTCGCTCTCTACCTGCGTTGCAAGGACGCGTTGGTGCCAATCTATGACGCCGATTGCACAGAAGTCGGAATAAATGAAAGAAATCTAAATAAATTAAAGGAATAAATTATTTGTTTTGTTTCCTTGGGTGTTCACACACGACTTGCGCACCCAAAGAAAACGCCACAAAGTGGTATGTACGAGCAGTATCCCCCATCCATCGCGCCAATGTGGCTCATAAACCCATACCGCTCGTTGTACGTGCAGTTGGACTGGCATAGATCGTGTTTCCATCATCCTTAGTCCTGAATTAGAGGAGGGAAACACGATACACCTAGATGGGCGCCCGTTTGCTTGTATACGTATATGCTGGGCGGTAAGTTGGCTCGTACATGTCACACATCCGCACATTATGCCCCAACGCACATCCCTTGCCTTATAAGGGATCCACGGATGTAACGCGTACTTATACCTCAAGCCTCTGCGGAAACCAGACCGTCAAAATTCTTTGACGGTAGAACGGTAGAAGAACGACAGTAGAACCTGATAAAGAAGCTTTGGGACAACCACAAGCTATAACACACAAACAACCATCCATGCCAGACCCGGGATTGGAATCCGTTGCAGTTGGAATCGGGCTGCTAACTTACATTCGCCATAGCAATTTCTTCTACTCCCGCCGACAGAATACCCTGTTAGTTATTGTTCAATAAATCCATGAGCCGGAAGGAAGAATTAAGTCTGGTAGAACTCTGCTCAAGCTGCTAGTCAGTTGTCACGAAAAATTCTTTTGATATCTTAAGAACATCTAACAGCAATTTGGCAATGTTTTCGAGCAGTGAAGATTGTCGCAAGTATTACGGATTATTCTCACATTCAGCGTTACAAAAGGCTGTCGAAGTGGATTTGATTTTTATGCATTGGATGAGTATTACGTCTTATTCCTTCTTATTGCAACGCTTTTGAGACACAAGTCCCCATTGTTGAGATTTATACAAACTTTATACATTTGAATATTTTTATTAAATTTTTTTATGAAGACGATTTTACACTCTATTGAGACGTCTACGTCTAAATGTATATCTATGAAAAGTATTTCCACCTTATTTCAAGAAGCTTTTGATACGTTTTTACTTTCCCAGCTCACGAAGCGTCAAAGAGTAACTGGGGCAGGTCTGACTTTACACGTTTTTGCACGCGAGCACCCTGTTTCAAAACGTTCGGTACTCTTCATGAATTAAACAATTTTCTTCGATCGACGATAAAAGAAGTTTTGAGTTCACATCCAGGTGCTCCTTTCTAGTATATTTTCCCACATTACTCTGTATAAAAGTAAGGTTTTATAGCACCTCTAAATCATTTTCCGATAAAATCATTTATAACTGTGTTCTTAACTTCGATATAAGAGACTGAGAGAGTATAAAAGAAACTTAGAGAGCAAGAGCATCATGGGTATTAGTAATCAAAAGGTTGATACGTTACTTAATTTCTTTGCATATGATATGGAAGTTGGAAGTATATTTTGACGCAGAATGGGAGAGAGTTAGAAAGGATCAAGACTTCAAACCACTAAACCGGAGTAAATGAGCAGTCACGTATGAATGACATGAGTCGTAAATGAGTAGTCAATGAGAAGTCACATATGGATGACAAACTCAATCATGTTATGTTGCCAAGTTGTAAAATACAATAACCATGCATGAACGTTTTAGTTTTTTACGATTCATAAAAGCAACTTTCTGGGAGGCGATGAGTAACGGTACATTCGGAGTATGTTATATACTAACAAAACGGTCTTTATTTATTTTTAGAAACTTTCATATTGTCGTTCAACTTGGAAGATCAGGATGAAGACTCAGACTGCGCTCGAGGTAACGAAGTGACGTCGAAGCTTAATACGCGCGAAAGTGTGCATTAGAGGTGGACGGAGAAGCCTCTGTCAAGCTCGCAAGCAATTTAGATCCTATTTCGCTCATCTAACGTCTTCTCCATCTTTGAAAAGCAGGCACGGAGGAATATTACGTAAGAGCCTATTGGACTCAGTCTCTAATTATCTCTTCAACGATTTATTGAATGTACGAAAGTTTGAAGACATGATGATAAGTTTTTACGCTTAACACTTCCTTATTATTATATATCTGTTATTGTGACATATTATCAAACTAAAGAAATTTCTGTTGTGTCAAAATATTGATCCCTTCATATCTTCCCCACTTCAAATTGATTATTAAAACTTTTTTATTGAGAATTGGTTCCTTTCATCAAACAAAATTAAAATGATATTCTTTATGTCCAATTTCTGCTGTAGATTGTGTGAATAAGGATAATAAACCTACCACTTGCAACAAAATATTTTTTCTATCCATTGTATGCTTTGAAATATTTAACATTCCTGTTGAGAACGCAGAAATTGGTTTAAAGGTCTGTTTTATTCTCATTTGTAAACCAGGAACTTTAAAATCATTTTGAAAATAAAATCGGGTAACTTCTTGAAAGTGGTAATTTTAGCTTCATTAGCATTTAGCGTAGGTCGCTTATAAGTATAACGTAAGTGTACCAAGATATCGTGACAGCGATTTACAGTTCTTGAATATTGCTGTGGTAAAATTCTGCTGGAGATGAACTTTAGAGATATTCACAATTTATGCTTTAGATTGTACAAAGAAGGATGATTACCTTTCACATACAGCAAAATTATTTTCCTATTCATTTTATGCTTTAAAATAATCAACATTCAGATGAGAACGCAGAAATTGATGGACTAGTTGTGTGTGGTCTGGAAATGAGGGAAGTGCAGTTACTTTTATGAAAATCACGCTACTCGAATTTGAGAATATATTACGTTCAAAATTTTAAGAGTAGTGAAGTCATCAAGTCAAGTTGTACCAACAAACACCAATTATGGGATTGGTTGGCACTATCACGGGATAGGATGGCACATTACTTCCCCAAGAGTGTAAAGTAGTTAAAATTAATTATTTTTAATGTTTTATTTACACAATGCTGATAAATGCAAATAAATTTATCATCGTTTGGTTTTGCAGAAATTTCTCTCCTTGGCAACCCCAGCAGTGTTGGCTGTTTCAGAATATTTATTAGTATTTTACCTCCTTTTAATGACAAAAGTGTTAGTCTTTTTTAGCAATTAATTAGGAAAGTTCATTGAATTGTTTCAAGTTTTACGCTAAAGAGAACTTAAACTTGCGAAAGACAAAGCAAAATTCAAAATTTAAGTTGCAAAGAAAGAAAAAAAATCTTAAAATAATTCAATGATAACTCTTTATAAAACTAAACATTACTGGTTGATAACAAGAAGTAGTGCACTTTCATATCTTAAAGTACAAGTTGTCCTTTTCGTAAGAAAAACATCAGGAGGAGGATCCCTCGATCAGGTTTTTGTCCAATTTCCTTGATCCATTGAGCAAATGCTGAGATAGCCTCTTGATTTTCTTCTGGACATAAATGTAGCTTCACTAATGCGCACGTTTTGTTGAGCTCACCTTTTGCTTGACATGGTAGTAAAGCTGAGAATGAGTTACTATATTATTAGCAACGCAGAAATATCAAATTTGCCGTTCGTTTACTGTTGCAAATAGTTTTTTTATAACTCGGGAACGAAAATATCTAGTTTTTCATATGTTGCTAATCTAACGCTTTTAAAAATTTTATAATAATAATAATAATATTTAAAAGTTATCTTTCAACTCCTTTGTATTTATAGTTAAAATTTTGGGAGAGGATTCTGGAACTCAAGAAAGCGTTCGCAGATGATCTTCTCCCCCATACGTCACATACAGTTTTTATTGTTTTTGTTTAAATAAATACTAAATGCCCTTTCACCTGAAACGGACCGAGGTGGCGTGGTGGGGGCCCTGTTGAAATGACATTAGTTGTGGCCACTGCGTCTACAATGTTCACTTCGAGAACAAAGTTTAAAAAATAAAAATTGAAGGCTTCTTCCCACCTCCAATCTCGCAGAATGTAGAGCTTGTATATCACTCTAGAGGTGAGTGAACGAAGATTATTTATCCCCGTATTTAATGTTTAATAAATAACCTGAAGCCATTAATACTAGTTGGCATCTCTATTCGTGTCACGAACGGGTACATTTTTAGACTTTTTGATCTTAGGCACGTTTAGGGGGTAGAATGTTGATTGGCCATATCTGCGACGATTATGTGATCATTCCAAAATTTTGTAATTTATAAGTGGTCTCTACAGGAATAATATCAGGGTTTGGAAATAAATTAATAAAAAACAGAGCAAGTTAGAAATTGGCTATTTATAGGCAACATACGTTTCAGAAAGACGTATACTCATTGCCCATTAGGTTCTTACAAAGAATTTAGTACTGTAGCCCCACAATTATCAGAAAATTACAAACGTTTTCTTAACTGTGGCATCACTGGTGCTTTTACCCTAGGTATGAATAAAGATAACAGAAAAATACTTTCTTTGGTGGGGATTGTTATGTTCAGAATAATTGCACGCTTTACATACACAAACATTTATTGTAATTAACTGCCGAAAGTACATAGGTTACAATTCCAAAGTCCAAAGAGCGTACCGAGTCACAAACCAAAATCTAGAAACCAAAAGTCCGGAGATGTACCAATAACAAGCAATGTCGTAATTAGAAATCACACTGTACGATCTCCTCGCAGAATTCACTGGGCGCACGGTCACTAACGCTCTCCACTCAACTCAATAGCCAATTACTCCGTTACTTCGGCTGGCGGCGCTCGCTCTTAAAGCGGGCGGCGCTGGAGACTCGCTGCTGCGTAGCTGGCTCTCCGACCAGCTCGTTTTCCCGGGGATTGGGCGGCGTCTTCTCGCTCCGCCGCCTCGCTGCCTTCTATGACCGCCGCTGAGCGCTGCTTTTAGGCGCGCTCTTTAAACGTGCTTCACAGCCGCGACAGGGATGGTTCAAAGATACAGGATAGAACTGATTGACACCAAGCCAATTACTCACAAATGGAAAGTGCCAACCAGTCCCGAGAGGGACTTGTTAAGATTTTAAGATGAGCTTAGATGTGACATGCGGACTCAAAGCTAAAAAAAACTGATGTATGGAAATTAGGAGCGTGATTGAAGAATTCAGTGGGGAAAGAGAGAGAAATAGAGAGAATTAGTATTAATTAGTATCTTACACCAGTAAAAATGCCGTTAAAAAAATTTTAAAAAAATATGATATAATACTAAAAATTTTAAAATAGTCCTCACAAATACTCCAGTAACAGTGTAGAGTGTACGGTACATCAGTTCTTTACATGAATATAAAAAATGTTGCTGTTCCAAAACGTGAATAGCAAATATTTAATGACAGGCGGCATGTTCCTTTGAGCCTTGCTACCGCGTGACAACTGATGTGACGAAAGCATTCATGAACTGGTATAATCAGTCGGTACACACAATATGAGAGTAGTCGGAATTAAATAAATATTTGCTTCTTTTCAGTCAAAATCAAAACGTTTAATTGTTTTTGATTTTGTTTGGATATCCTGGATATCTCAAGAAACCATAATCCTCTTACGACCTCTCTAGACCCATCTGCCGGGGGCTGCATCGTTTTCTTTTAATTTCTGCATATTAATTGGAATTTAATGTTATATTCATATACATATACATAACATAATAAAACACATATAAAATGATTTCGTCGATAGCACTTAACAGTAATAATAGAACTAATTGCTTCGTAAAAAGTGAACTATTTTTTTTTACCTTTTCCCAGAGATATGATATTGTTGGTCACTATAAATTTGGTCACTATAAATTCAACATCCAACATTCAATATTCTGAAAAACAATTCATCAATTTCTGGAGGCGGCAACATCCTGCAGAAATATATTCTGGATAAAAGTTCGAAATTTACCTCGACGAAATTTATTATTCACCAATATTAGAAAGAAGAATTTTACTGAAACTCAATTTATTTCTTTTCCACTACCGTGCATCATAATTTTATAAACTTATTCTCATTACCCAAGCAAGGACCGACTACCCAATAATAAAGAAAAAAATACCGGGTTCCCATTACCTCCAAGTATGCATGAGGATCAAACTTCACGGTTTCATCTATCAAGAACGCTTGCAAAAGGATTTGCAACAAGGTACACATCACGGAGCTTGTTACTTGCGCAGGTCTCTCGGGTCGATATTCAATTTAGAAGGGAAGTACCGATGCAGAAAGAGAGGGATAATCTCTCAAGATTCCTCCACTCCCTCTTCTCAACCTCAGAGCGTGATCACGGGTAAGCGAAAATTCCACCTCCCTGCGAAGCAATTAATGAGTAAATGGCTGTTCAATTACTCGGGTTTTCTGACGGCGTACGTCCTAATCGGGTTGGTATGAAACGAGATCTGTCGTATTTATTCATCTATCTATGGTCTGTAATTT